>VXAD01011634.1:0-23703 GCA_013399195.1 Dicrurus megarhynchus | reverse complement strand
AAAACAAAAAAAAAACAAAAAAAAAAAAAAAAAAAGAAAAGAAAACAAAGCAAAACAAAACAAAAAACCCCAAAAAACAAAAACAACTAAAAAAAAAAACAAAAAACAAACAAAAAAAACCCTAAACCCCAAACATTTTCAGTAATTAAATCTCGTGTTGGGTTTGAAGCCTCTTTAACTTCTCATTGAAATAAAGCAAACAAAATGTAGGAACAAGGCTTTCAAGGATATTTAGATGATGCCTGCAAAAGAGGAGCTAATTGTGCTGATGCCTCTGTCTAAAGCAGAAGGAGTCATTGGTTTGTATTTTCTGTCTTCCAGAAAAATTTTTACCTTTCCTGATTTCCCTATCACTGCAGTCACTTGCACAGTTTTTCATGTGGATCATTTGTAAATAGGACCAGTGTTAGAACAAGTAAAGATCTTCTGGTCTGACTTCCCTACTCTAACAGGCTACTTCAAGCCTTTAGGACTCCAACAGGCCAAATAAAAGAAAGACTTTCATAGTTACACCCTCCAGGATATTTTTAGTTTGAATCATGTGGACACTGAGCTTGGTTAGCTCTAGCCAGTGAAAGGGAGTCCAGTCAAATCCAGCATCAAATGCAGAGACTGCAAAGTACCTCATCTCATGTACCTCCAAACGTGACAAAGTTTTCAGGTCTCTATATCAGATGGCTAATGCTATTTCAGCTAAATACAAAGGGATCAAATAATTTGTTTCAACAGTGATGATGATGAAAAAAGACTGCATTTGATTTTAAATTTGTATTCATCATGATTAAACTAGGAGTTTCTGGTTTTAATCAAGCCTTTTGCTGAACAGATTCAAGAATATTTCATTATCTAGCTTTATAGGAACAAAATATCCTTTTTATAATATGTCTGGTCTTCTTTCAGTCTTCATTTTGAAAAGCTTAGCCAAAATCTTCATATAAGGCAAGTTGCTCTGTACTTGAAGTACTTTGGCTGAGCAGGTTAGGATGAAGTGGAGCAACATGCCATTTTGAAGGCAGCCCCCCTATCAGCGGTGCTTGTTCTGTAGGTTCACAGAGTACTGGTGATGTGTGCCAGATCACCCATGAAGAAATTTAGGTGGAAGATCTGCTCCAGTTGCAGATGAAATATATTCTACCTTCTTAGGGGACATCAGGTTCAGACTAATCCTTCAGACACCTTCAAATCTCATGAAAGTTAAGGACAATTTAAGAAATCTCAAATTGAGTCCTAAATAGATTATCACAGAGATAGTGACATTAGTAAGAAATATTTTGATCTACTGACCCACCACTGTTGTACAGAATTTCTCACCACTGTAGCCATTGCCTTTGTGGCTCTCCTGTATATCTTCTTCAGCTTTCAGTGTAATTTTTAGTCTGCATTCTTTTAGAAAGCAAGGCCAGCTGAGACATAGACAAGTGATATATAGGCTTATGTCATAGTTGAAACCAGGATTGGTCACACCTGTACAAAAGTGACAATGGTTGTTTAATCATTGTTTTGATTTGCATTTTCTGTTTGTTTGTTTTTTTAACTTGAACAGTGAGAAAGTTTCCACAATCTCATGCAGATAAGAAGCAAGGACACTAGAAATGTGTTTTGCATTCCTGTACTTGTCCTTCTAATCCTAGTTCTTTCTCCTTCTTTCATTATTCAGAACATTACACAGTCCTATTAATTATACTTGTCACTGTATTGTACTAAGAGCTTGTGATGAATTTTTATCCACTGCCTCACCAGGCTTCACTTTGTTTATCTCATTCTGCAAGTAGAGCCTGCAAAATGGGTATTTTATTAAAAGGGATCGAACTTACCCCACTGTGCAGGTACCTACATTTTCACTTTGCTCCCACTCCTGTTCTACACCTGATGTTGTACTGTCAATACACTTTTCCTGAAGAAACCATTTTTACCATCCACCAGAGGCTTGATAACAAGGTCAAATACTATGTGAGAGAGGACTAACGTCTATACAATTTACATTAAAGACACACAGTCAAGGAGTGTCTACTTATTACAGTCTTTAGGTTTCTTGGTTTAGAAAATTGCATTTCTTATGAAAGAACTAGCAGAAGACTGTTTACTTTTATAATTTTTTTTTCTGTATACCAAAGTTTATGAATTAGTCTTAGGAGGCTGTGAGAAGTCTGCTCCTGCTTGGAAACATCACACAATGATGAGAAATCTGTCATCTTTAGACAGCCTGAGTTACCTCACTACATATGGACTAAAACCTATATAAAGGAGAAAGTGCATTTAAAATTAAAATACACAGCTAACATTTTTCTTCTTCTAGTTAAAAGCTCAATCATTCTTTTTTCTCAGGGTGTTTTAACACACTGATATTAATATTGTCCTTGTGAAAGACAAATCTGGATCCTACAGTAGTAAAATGCTCCATCTCTCATCTTCATCATTGCATCTCTATGTACTCTAATCTGCCAGGAATAATATTGTTGTTTTGGGATTTTTAATTTTTTTTTTTAATTTTTAATTCTGTGGATTATTTACTAACGTTCTGCACTTCTGTGTTTTTCAGGACTCCCCTGTGTTTCTCAACCTGCCAATAGCAAGAAATGAAGAAGATTCTGTGTTCATTGATGCAAGTTTATTTTGTTCTCTCCATTTTCACCAGAATTGTTCTGGTTTGAATGCTGTGTTTCTGGGATAGTTGCAAGATGGATTTAGATAGATAAAACAAAGCTGATTTTCTATTGTTTTGCTTTATCCTTCTCTCTTTTGCCATTTGAATCAAAAAATTTGAACCTGGAAACAGTAAATCTCCTAGAACATTTAGATTAGGTTGTGTTTGGGTTTATTTTTTCATAGAACTCTTCTGGTTTTCCATGACCTTACAGTAATCACTGGAAGTGATACCGAATCATCTCTGCCTAAGTCTATAGTAAGGGAATAAAATTTAATTATAGGCAGTCATTCATATATCTGTGGCTTCTTAGCTGTATAATTTCCCACAACAGCAAATTGTATCTTCCATGACCATATATTCTTTTATATGGCTCTGTTTTTGCTAGGCTTGAAAATATTACTTGTGTACACAGAAGGTACTGTGGTCCCATTTCAGCAAGCTGCTTGTTCTAGGGGTGTGGTAGTTATCAGAGAAATGGATGCCATTTCATGGAGTAAGGCAGCGTGCTGATGCATACTTAAATGTGCTGCTGAATTAGGGCCTCGGGAGACAAGGTCATGCTTAAAGGATTTTCCATTGCAACCTAAATAGTTGATAAACACAATGGTGAGGGAGGAATGTGACTCAGTGAACAGCCATCTGGACAGATAACTTGAATGCTTAGGAAGAGGAGGGATGGAACTAATAAGCTAATTTGCTAAAAGCTCTTCTTATGTCTCTTCTGTTTGTGAATCATTTGTGGGGATCTGAGCTTTGAAAAGATGATTCAGAGAGGATGGTAGACTTGATGTACACCTGGATGAACTCCCTGGAAACATGTCAAGTCTCCGTCCACGGATTCTCTTAGTGGTAGCTCTGTGCATGAAGAGCAGGGCTAAGCAGTAGCCTGACATCTATTGTAATGAGATTTGTGGAAAGAACAAGGGAGGCAAAGGAGGCTCAAGATCCAAAAATAAAAAATATAGAACCATAGGAACCAAATGTTGAACTTAAAACAAAAGTTAACACTGGGCAGCACATCCTTTAGAGCACCCCACCTTGAAGGCATCCCAGGACCTTTGGATACTGCGCAACAGGGCTCCAGACAGCTGGGATTCTTCCTAGAAAGTTTCCTCCTCCTGGTACTGTCCCAACAGTTTGGCTGCAGCCACGGGCAGATCAACCAGGATTCTCCACCTCCTGGAACCAGGTGCTGAGTTAGAGGACAACTTGACTGGAGCCAGTGTAAGTGTTCCACTTTTTGTACCCTCCACAGCTCAGTGAGAGCACCGTCTGACCTGCCAAGGGCACAGGGTGCAGTGCACAGGCAGCTGCTTTCAAAGAACGAAATAAGCAACGTTCTCCCTGGTGCTACTGAGGAGAGCACAACTTGCAGTTTGTAGGACACAGACGGCTATTTTCACTACTTCAATATATCTTGAATAGAAGAGTAAAGACTTTGCTTTGGGCTGCAGAAGCACGAGTTTTCACCTCATTCATGTGCTAGAAAGGCAGTTCAGCCACAGGTCGAGTACCTGCATACAAGGAGACAAAGTGAAGGAATTGGACATGAGCTCTACATAATACTTTTTTGTTTATGTTGGGCACAGACACTGCTGTGCTCCCCCCTCAAAAAAAGAGGGGCCCAAGTCTAAATTTACTGAAGGCATCAAAAACATAGTAGTAAGTTGACTATACAGTTAGCAGGAACAGTAAAGATCTCTATATTATTGAAAAAACATCCTTAAAATATAATCATATTAAAAAATTCTAGCCTTTTTCTTTTCCTCTACCTTGTCACATCTGCCCCAAAGTTTGAATATTCAAAAGGGAAGCTAAAAATGGCAGATTTTTTGCAAGCATTAGCAATCCAGAACAACTTTGCTTTTAGGGATGATCAATTCCATCAATGCTTCCTTGAAGACACAGTACTAAGAACTGGGCTGTCTGTTTTGTTTCGTTTCGTTTCGTTTTGTTTAGCTATGCTTGTAAAATAATGATTCAGAGTTGTATGTTTATATAATTTTGTATGTATGTAAAATGCATAGACCTTTACTGGAAAATATTGCAAATGAGATTCTAGATGTTAAGTAGGAGAAGCCAAGCTGAAATTTGAAATCCAGCTTGCCTTTACTGGCTTTTGTTGGAAGTATCTGGGACCTCCCAGAGTGAAATAGTTAGTTAAACATTAGCCACTCAGGTACTAGGGACAGTTAAAAATATCCTGACTGTAATAACCGATGAAGAAAGAGCACATTTCAACTGTTGACATATTGCATAACATATGTTAAAGACAGCATTTCGTTTTCACAGGTAACTGGAATCACCACTTTTTAATTAAGAGCTTATCTGTTGAACTACTTACTTTAAATATTTTTTCTGTTTCAGGGTACTTTGCTGCTCACCTGGCAAATGCATTATACATAATTCTCCTAATTTCTATACCAGTTTTACTTGAAACTATGTTTATAAGTTCTTGCAAAAAGCTAGACTGTTCCCCTTACAGAACTATAGATTCTTCTCCTGTCTTGTCAAGTGTTCTTAAAATCTTGGAAGTCTATGATGCTTAATTTGTAAAGGTTAGTTCAACCTGTGCAGACAATTACATAAATTTATGGTCATAATCTGCTTCTCCTCTTCTTCAAGTACAGGAGATTCCAGTAGATAGGTTTAAAAAGGAAAGGAAAATAAATGAGTGCTAAATTTTACTGGTATTTCTTGTCTTCCACTGTAGAACATTCTTCAACCTTATTCTTTTTTTGAGCAAGAAATCACCTTTCACCCCAACACAAAGAAGGAGAATAGAGATCTCAGAAAACTTGTCATGATTTTATAGGTAAGGAACTTAAATTTAGTCTTATGCAAATTCTTGTGCTAAAAAGGTCACCAGGTGGCAAATGACTAGTCTGGGGACATATTAGTTTGAGGAGAAGAAAAGTTAGGTCCCTGAAAACTTAAACTGCCTTGTAATGACTCCAGCTATTTTTAGCTTCCTTAGCTAGTTTTATTTCAGGGAAAACATCTAGAATAAGAGCTTATATATTATGTAAGGTACCATGAGGATTTGAATGAGCTAGTCCTAATAAAAACTTCTATGGGACTTCATGTGCTGTTTAACCTGAGTTGCAGCATTTCTCATCAGAAGCAGCTTGATTTTAGAGGAGAAAAGGGTGATTATCTCAGGTAAGACCCTTGGGAAAGGACCCATCCTTTCTGGTTCAAATGTGTGTCATTTTGCACTCTGCATGAATAGCACTAGAGTTTTTATACTATGTGAATTACTGAAAGAAAGAAAGGGGCAGGAGTTCAGAAGACAGCAAAAATAAGAAGTAAATTACTTTCTGTGTGTTAAACCCAATTTTATACTTGAAGTCTACTTCTTCTTTTGTAATACTACAAAGGCTCTATTGAAATCATTGTAGAAGCCTCCATTTCAGGGTTGTTTTCAAGTGGGCTGGGTTTGGTTTTTTTCAGTGCAAATGCTTCCAAGCAGGCTGCTTCTATCTCTGTGCTGATGCTAGTTCCACACAAATAACTTACTGTCTTTCTGCTTTGCTTTTGATCTGAAGAAAGGGTTGTTTCACACCAAAACATGCTGACTTCCGTTCTCAGTAATCAGAGTAGAACAGGTGTTCCTTCTTCCCACAGATTGCAGGTGTTCTCCTGGGTAGCTTTCTAAAAGCATTTTGATGTCTCCCTGAGTGATGTTCAGACAGCTTAAGTGAGTAGTTTTTGTGTTAACTGGACTGGACTATACCTTGGTTAAGCCTTTGAATGAAATCACTGTTACCAGGCTTAATTTTTGGTTTTAATACTGCCAAAACCCCTGACTTAAGACTGTCCCCTAATGATGTCAGTTGATACTTCCCCAAGAGCTTTATTGTGACTTTTTCCTTCTCTGCCTCTACAGAGAGAATTAAAGGAGTTTAAAGGCATTACTCCAGATTTAGTACTTTCTATTGAAGGTCTAGCAAGCGTGAAGCAGAGCTGAGCATAAAACAGGCCTTTGTCTTGGCTTATTAGGAAATGTTATGAGGACAGTCATTCTATTTCCTATTTATCAACTTTTATACTATTCTGTATGTGTATAAGAGGTTGTACATTTACCACACAGTGAATATTGTTTTACAGTGTACAGTATGAAACATGCATCCAAACACACACAAAAAAGTTTTACAATAAAACAATTTAAATAATTTACCTTGTGTCTTTCCTAGGTAGAAATTTTTTATGAGAAAAGAGGTACATACCTCTAAAATTCTGTTAATTAAGAAGATGTATTTATTTGGCAACATACATTAAAGAAAGAATGTGTGACAGTGTGAGATGCAATGGGGAGTGGAGCTTTGTTTTGAGGGATTGCTGCAAATAGTTATACAATCAGAAGCAAATCAGAGATCATAAACAGATACTGACAGATTTTAAAAATTTTCATAAGCTATTTTGGGATGGCATGTATTGTTGAAGGATGCTGTAGGAATGTGCAAAATAATTAAAACACTTTTGGGACTATTTAATAAAACGGAATCGTTCTCTTGTAAATGCAGTATTTATAATTTAAAATATCTCATACAAGGATTAAAGATTTTATAAGGAACAGTAAAATACAGCAGATGTGACCAAATAACAAAATTCTCATCAGGACACAAATGTGTAGGCAAATCTAATATTGATGGGTTTTTACCTCAGAGCATTGCACTTGAAAATCTGGTTGCATGACAGACTGTGTTACATGCTCTGGTCAGCTGACTTCATTCTTCTTCTCCTCTCCTCTCCCAAGCAATGGAAACTGCAGAAGATCTAGTCTAAAGTATTCTCAATTTTAACCTGTTTCTCACCTCCCCCAAAATTCTAACAACTTTGAGACTCACTGCAGCTGAGGCCTCCTCGAGATCCATGAACTAGGGTGCTTGTGTCTTATTTTGCTTCCCAACCTAGCTGGGTAGGTGTTCACTGATCATGGACACCGTGCTGGTCTCTACAAGTGCATGAGGAAGGGGACGTGGTGTAAGCTCTCTTTAACTACAAGGTGAGAGAAACCAGGGCAGCCATCTGAGAGGCTGCACATACAGAATAGGACACAGGTGATCTTGCTGTCTCAGATTGTGTTATATACAGCAAAGACCAAATTGGTCTTCAGCTTACCAGGAGAGGTGTCTGCTTCAGGATGACTGAAATTTCTCTCTAAACATTATTGATTACATCAGAAGTTTAGAAACTGGTTCACATGTAGACATTTGAGCCATCAGAATTTGGAACTGAGCTACTCTCCCAGAATTCCTTTGTTCTATAGGGTCATATATAGAGCTGAGAGTCAGCCTTTGTCTTCCTGTGGCTGTCCTTACAAGGTAATTTTTGAGTCCCCTTTGTCACTANGAACATCAAATCCGAAACAGAACCTTTAAGATCTTTCTAGAAACTAATTGCATAGTACATGAACTTATTATAAAACATGAACCGGGGAAACCAATCATGAACCAAGGAAGGGAGAAAGGTCTGGAAACAGGGTGGAGATGAGGTGTGAGTGGCATCCCGTGGGCGTGGATGTCAAACCTCTGCATCTCCCCCAGGCTCCTCCTCAGAGGAGGAGCAGGAAGGGCAGGGAAGTTCACCCACTGGGTGTCACTCACCTTAAATGAAAAGGGCTGGACCACCGCCAGAACTATCCAGTCTCTTTTTCTGCAATGAATATTTTGCTATTCCACCTGAGGTGAAAGAACTTAAAAAGAACCTACTGAAACAAGTGTTCCCCTCACCCAGCTTTCCTGTACCGCTTGAGCAAAAATGCAGTTTTCCATACAGGGGTTCCATAGCTACCCCTAGGCAGAAAAAGCCTTAACCTAGACCCCTCACACAACAGAGAATAAAGAAGGGGATCATCTTTCCTTCAGGAAACGTTCTACTTGGAGTCTGATCTAGTTGGCATTATCTAAACTTGGTTTTTGGGCTGGATCTAGCAGGCACAATATGTAGACAATAGGTGATAAACTGCTAAGGACTGGGACAATCTCAGCCACAGAAACAGATGTTAAGGTAACCTGGATGCAACAGAAGAAATGGGCTTCCTATCCTTCATTTTTTCAATGCAAAGGCCATCATTTGGGCAAACTAGCAGGGAATCAGGAGGATGAAGAACAGTTAGGGTTTTGTTGCCTTAGTGGGTTTTTATAGTTTAAATTTGGTAACTAGTACAGTGGAGGTCTCTTGATTTTTTCTTTTCTTTTTTTTTTCTCAATTAGTCAAAGGATGTAGAATGTTATCAATGGTTGCCAAACCACACAGAGATATAAATGACTGTAATAGAAGAATCTATTATCAATTTAGATAGTGCTTTTCACAGTGCACTGAGCAGAAGCAGAGTTCATGCACATGAAAAATATGCAGAATTTCCTTTTATTGTGAAGTTAAATCCATCTTTCCAGTGCTTAGGTTCTTCACAGCATGCTGGCTTAAGGTCAATGAAAATGTCATTTATTCTGCTCTGGGCCACAGATTGGAATACTCTGGTAAAACAATCAGGTTTTGTGAATAACAATTTGTCATCACTAGTTTTCTTAAATTAAGATAGCATGACTGTAAAACTGATAGTCTGATTATACTGAACTTAGCGATGACTCTTCAGTAGAAAAAGACATTTTTTGTAATAGATCTTTTCTATACAAATGGTATCTCAAGGCAGAACTACTTAACTGTCAAGGCATGTGCATGGATTCCACCATTGACATCTTTACCTCCTTTGCCCTCCCCAATGAGTAGTGCATAGTGTAGGAAGCATAAGTTTCCCCCACAGTTTGTAAGAAACATGCATTAGTAATAGAAAAATATAGAGATCCCGAGCTGTGGCTCTTGAACAGCTAGTCCTGTCACAGCTGAGATACCAGAGTGGTTTTTGTCTTTCTGTACTCCATAGGGTTATTTCAGGTTTCTACTGGTGTAGAGAAAATCTGGGTCACAGCTCAACCATCTGTTTGTAGATGACTTTTCCTCAGAAATGCTTTCTGTCTCATTTTAGTCTGTACCTATGATAGGAAAAGCATCTAGAGCTGGGTAGGATATTTCCACGAAATTTTTTTTCATTCAAAAAATGCTGATGAGTTGAAACTGAAACTTTTTGTGGCTCTTTGTTTTGACAAATATTTGTTGACATTATTTCTTTGCTTTAAGGAGAGGTTTCTTGAGGTTTATTTTCCAACCTGGCTAGTCCACAGTAGCCTAGTGGTTTGAGTGCTTCCCTGAGGCCAGGATCAGATCCCTGCTTGATGTGATTTGAAGCACAGACCTGAGGTCAGGTTAATTGAGGAGGCATCATAAACTAGGTCTTTCTGCTCTCCCCCTAGAACAGGGTGGTCTGTGGGTGTTGTTTCACGGTTATTGCAAGTTAAGGCTAAAGGTTAAATGTGCTGATTTCTTCTACTAATATAAAGGTCAAACAACAGGTTACAGAGTATGGGAATATGTTTACAGAGTAAAATCAATATACTCATAACTCCATTCCAAGCTGCTCATTCAGGAGCTCTAGTAGTGTTGATGACATTTGATGTTGAGGTTGTCTGTGCTGTTATGGCAATTATTCTCCCCAGCTGGACAGGGCTTCTCAGAGAGGAATTTTGCTTTGGTTCGAGGCTCCAGGTTATGCTTCTGCCTTGGCAACACAGTCCTAGCTGGCAAATAGAGCGTCCCTATGAGGGCTTTATGTCTGCTGTGCAAGTTCTTTGGACATTTGGCTTTGAAATTTCTTTTTTCCTTGCTGACATAGAGATCTTCTGTTCCAAAGGATATGACTGACCATTTGACATCTATGACTGCTAGTGGAATTTTCTTAAGTTTATTCAAGAAGGGTTTTTTGAGTCCAGAATTGGAGTATTGCTTCCATGTTTCAGTTAACTCATTTTCCTAGATGTAGGTTTAAACAGTCTTAAACCTCCCAAATATAATTTACATACCAAATGTCCTAAAGAATTCTTTTGTTTTCTTGGAGCAGTTTGCATTTGGGTTCACTCCTTCAAGGCTGCATGATTTTTAATTTGAATCTCTTCATACTTTCATAATAAAATGCAACTTGCCACATAATCCCATTATCTGCAGAGTATCTTTAACCTGTATCACAAAAGATGTTAAAGACTTTTTCCATAGGGCCTCCACATAGCCTGTCAAGGTAAGATGCCTGGCTGATTTGACACTTAGAATCTGTTTTCCCTTTTTCATAGAAACAATACCAGCTCTAACATTCAGTTAACCTCAGTAATGGACAGACATTCCTACAAGATTTCCTTATAAGTGTCTGCCTGAGGTGAGTTAATGCTCCTTTCCAAGTCAGTCTGAAGATCATGATTGCCTGGCAGTTTTGAAAGAGTGATATTGACTTTACATTGCCTGTCTTAAAATTACATCTCATTTTATATAGTATAATTTTATCTTCTATTTCATTCTCTTGAGACATTTGGCAAGCTTTTCTTCTAATTCTTGGAAAATAAGGCTTTTGCAATGTTTCTTTTCTGATGTTGATTTCTGATGCTTTGGAAGAAAGTGTCAGAATTCCTGCAAAGGGCCAATTATATTGAAACTTATAATGCCAAAGGCATTAGGCATAATTCCTTGGCATATGTCCCAAAACATGAGGATTATCTATTTTTCCATCTTGGTATTATCTAAAATTACCATAGATATAAGTGTTGGGTCATATGAACATGTAATCTTCTATGTAAGACTTTAGTTTTGAGTAAGCACATAGGAAGATGACTGTGATGGCCTGAAGACAAAGACCAAGATCACATTGATCCCCAACGGATTCTGGAGCAGTGAAAATCATAGGCTTTACACTCATTATAAATTAAAATGCACACCAAAATAGAGCCTAAAATAAGATTGGTATATACAGTGAGAACAGTTACAGTTTCTTTAGAGCTCTGCTGTCACCTGGCAAAAGGGTGGCCATGGGTTGACCCCAATCAGTTCCCCTGACCTTGACCAGGTAGGTACATAAGTACAGCATGAGAACATAGTGATACTTCCCTAAATCACTCTTTCCTGTTCCTGAAGCCTGGGGATGCAAACAGTGCAAACCATCGCACAATATACAGTGTCAAGGGATTTCCACAATACAACCATGTGTTTTACAGGAGGAACATAACCCCATTTGCATGGGGATTTATGAACCTTCACTTGAGAACATTAGCTGAAATGAAAAAAATTTACAGGAACCTCCAGGTTTGTGTGTGTGTGTGTGTATACATGTTTTGAGGTGACAGTTGTTTTTTCTGAGAGACGCCAGTGGAATCAGAATGACAGAATCAATTGATTTAGTTTAGTTTAGTTTAATTTTTATTTGACAAATCTGTGAAGTAGTGTTAATGAAAACCCCTGGTATACCACACATTTAGAGAAATGGTCAGAGCTCAAATTTGGCTACCTGTGACATTTTGCTGTAGATTTTAATTCAGCCTACATATATTAATGGCACTTCAGAGGAACTGCAGCACATAATGGAAGAAATAATGGAAGAAAAGGCAGTCATAGTTGGATCTACTTTTCTCCTTGCTATTTCCATTTCAAAATGTTCTACTTTCAAGCGATGAAAGAAAGTGCAATAACTTTCTCTGCAAGTATAAAACCCCTTTAGAAATATCAGATACAGATCAGTCTTGTCTGGTAGGAGATTTTTCTTAATGCAGTTCTTGCCGTTCTTGCTCTTTTTATTTTGAGATTTATGCAGTTTCACATGTAAGTTTTGGAGTATGTGAATACTGCAGTCATAGCTGAAAATATCCCTACCGCCTACCTGAAAGAGTTAAAACTGCCCAACCAAGACAGTTTTGCCTGGAAAACACAGCTTGAAGTAGGATAAACACCTGTTAGCTACAAGGGATCTTTTTTCCTCCCAGATAGTAATCTGTGTTGTTGCCATGAATATCCAAGCTAGGTGGAAATATCCTGTGCTGGCTGCCGACCCCACTCTGGTGCTGTGCTGAGGTGACTGCACAATGAGGCTGTGCCTGTGTTATGTCCTAAATGCTCCTACAGAGGATACAGCACTAGCTACTTCCCCCTGTAGTCTTGCCTGGGGTCCAAATTCTGTGACACGAATATTAAAAACAAGCAAACAAAACCTGTCTAGAGACTAGAGCAGCGTCCAGTTTGGGCTGATCTGAAAAGATTACAGACAGGCAGGACCATAAACTAGCGCTGCAGACCTGTGAGACTCGGCAGAGGGCGGGGACGGCTCTTTGTGTCCCATTGCTGGTAGGATTTTTGCTGGGCTGTTCTCCCGCCGCTGTGGTTTGAGGGCTGGGCTGTTGCGTTGTGCCCACGCTCCCGTCAGCTCCGGACACAGCCCCGCGGTCTCAGGCTTGGGGCTGTCCGGACGAGCGCAGCCGTAACCTCATCCAAGAGGAAGGGGTGTAGTCTGATGTACGTGTCCCATTGCCTGCAAATGGCTCTGCCACCCCATTGTTTCGAGTGTCAGTGGAAGTGGATCAGGAAGCTTATCTAGAGCCATCCCCACCCTTGCACCGGCAGCCCCTGCTTGAAAGAGACGCCGCGCATTTCCCTCCCTCTTCCCTCCTCCCCTCCACCCTGATTCAGAGCAACCCCAGTTGTTCCTACAGCACTCTGCTTACAGCCTTCGACATTTGGTGTAAAGAAATCTCATTTTAATTCCTCGAGCACTGTCTGTTTCCTTCGCTTGGGGCTCATGACAGGTGCCCCTTTGTTCTTTGATTTGATATTATCTCAAATAGCCTTGGAGCTTCAGCCAGGCTAAAAAACTTGCACTAGCAGCAAACTGCCCAAATTAGCATTTTTGCTAATTCCAGAGAAACGCAAAGTTGCTGAAGCCCTGCCAGGAACCTGTCAAATTAATTTGCAGTGGGAGAAGTGGATATGGGGTGAGGAAAAGGTTCAATTGAATATGACACAGAAAACGGCCTTTATAGACTTTCCTATTGCTGCTTTTACAGATAGAATCATGAATTTGAAAACCAGGTGAAATAATTTAAGACAGACCTTTATTTATAACATGGTTGAAAGCCTTGCATTTTTCTGAGATCCCTATTAAGTGCCATTTTCATTTTGTAAGTTAATAAACCTTGCGTTTTGTCTGTAAAGCACTGAAAATTCCCAATATTTTTGGACTTTCTAAGCTCAATAATATAATATCTTTTCAAACAGCTTTATATTCTGTCACTTTTTAAGAACATGGTTCTCCTATATTTATTTGTCTGTACTCTGAAACTCAGAGTTGTTGGGCTTTATTTCTGTCTGCCTTGTTAAATGTGATTTATTCTCCACACCCTTTACTTAATTTGGGTATCATTTTCAGCCTTGTCTGAAAAACATATGCCCAGCTGTTATCTAGGTAACTACCTGGCTATTGTTCTAGGCAGAGGAAAGTAAATGAGGTCCTTGGTTTTCCTTTCCTGTCCTCTGCCTTTGCAACGTATCTGGAAAACACAGGCGCAGTGAAGGGTTATATAAACAGTAGATGAGCCATTGCAGGGTGGGTCATATTTTACAACTGAAGTAGCTCAGGAGTGAAATAGTATGTGCCAGAAGCAAGGAGGAATCGAGGAAAGATCTGTACATCTGAGTCACAGAGTCGCTCCCAGTGTAATGTTGTTCATGCCACACCTTTGCTGGAAGCATAAAATTTCAACCCAGTCCTTTATGATTTTCACTAGCAATATCACTGAATGTTCATTACTCATTTTGAGTAATTAACTGTGTTATTTAAGTTTTGATTACCAGTACTTTGTTCTGGTGTTCAAGAAAGCAGAAGCAAATTGTCACATAAACAAGATTAAGCATTTTTAGTGAGGGAAAAATCAAGGAAGGTGATACAATTTCTGTTAATTAAACTGCTTCCTCTTTTACATTGCCAGACCTCTGCGTTCCCCTGTTGCACTGCATGTCTTACTGTGGTGTGTTTGAAGAATAAGCTAGCAAATCACTGTATTATAGGTAGGAAAAACTTTTAAAATACTGGGCTGGGGAGGAAGTGGGAAAAATTACACTGTGATGCTTTCCAGATTGAGGGATTTTATTCTGGCTAGGGCTTGCTTCCAGTTGCAGCAGACTACCAGTGAACAGTGGTAAACCCTGCCTGAGCTCAGGTGTCCAGCTCCCAGTCTTCCTCTTGCTTCATTCGTGACCTATACTGCAAGCAGAAAGGTTGCAGAAAAAAAGGAGGAAGCTATAGATGATGTGTACCACAGTGAGAAATTCTCTTACTTTGCAAGCCACTTTTGAAATAGTAAATAATATATAAGAACCTAAGATTCAATTACGGATTTTAGCTGAATATGTATTACTGTTACGTGCTATTTCTATTATTTTGTAGTATAAAGGCTGGGCAGTCTCTCTCTCTGTGTTGTCAGTGTATTAAGCAATCTGGTCTAACTTTGAAGGTAGTTCTGCTTTGAGCAGGAGGTTGGGCCGGATGACCTCCGGGAGTCCCTTCCGATCTGTCAGAGATTTTTTTTACTTTATCAGCCTTAACAGAAACTTTGTCAACTGACACACTAATGTGATCACCCCTCTGTCCTCCCACCCTAATCTCTCTGCAGAAAACCATCTCTCTTTTTCTTAGCCATGCCTCTGTTCTGTCTCTGTGCAGGCTGGAGCCCAGGTGATACAGGTATGTGGCAGTCAAGGTGATATGGATACATGGCAATCAGACCTAAGGCGGCCAGTATGATCTCCCAGTATTCTGCCCCTGGCACCTGTACTGACTTCACAAGGCAGGGTGCCTTTCCTGGGCAAAATGCTCAGTAACACGGCTTTGCAGCACAATAATCTGTGCCTCAGCGCTTTGTTAGACTGAGACATAGCATAGAGGGCAAACAAGTTATGTCCGTCTCTGCCAGTGCATCAGCAAGGGTGAGACTGGTATAAGAGCAAAGAGGATGATAGCTCAGGTTATGGATGTGCTGGTATCTTTGGTGGGCACTGAGAGGTTTTCTTTTAAATAAAATAACTGGTCCATATTTTAGAGACAATACTAGGTGATACTAAACCTAAATCTGAGACTCATAGCAGATTAGTAGTTTTTGGTGTTTTCTCATAGCCCTGATGCATTCTTCTGCTTGTTTCCTTAAGTATCATGCTTCTGTGAGCTGACACCCCAAATCTGGCATCACTGTCTTATTTGCCTATAAGCCATATTATGGGACACAAACTCTATGGTGGCTGTACTCCGTGCTTTATTTATTAGAGACATACCTAGGGTGAGACATTGCACTAGATAAGCTGAGCCAGAAAAGCTTCTAGAAAAGATGAAGGGAAAAAAAGGCACTTTGTTTTCACAAGACTTAACACTGCTTAAGAAAGAGCAGCTGAAACCTGAAGGGCAATTCCATCCTTCAGTATTTCTTGGGTAGAATTTATCTGTTGTATTAGGAATACAAAAGCTGGGCTTTAGTGTTCCTCTAATGGCCCTGCCTGGCAGAGTGAATTCCTCGGGGCTCAGTCCGATCCTGGCCTGGGGAAGAGGCAGCCCAGCCTTGACTCTTGCTGTCACCATTGTCTTTAACCAGCTTCTACTGAGGTTTCTATTTCCTTGTAGGTGCTTTGGTTCACTTCTGTCTTTCGTTCACTCATCTACCTGTCTATAGCCTAAAGCTGATTTCCTGCTTCTCACCCACTATCAGTGCAGTTAAGGGGAGCGTTAGCTCCAGTATCCTGTGCCTTATCTTTTAGATATAAATGTAAATGCAGTTTGTATGGCGCCTCATTAATAAATGTGTATTTCCTTCTTGGTGGTGGGTTGTGGGGTTTATATTTATTGTAGAGTATAATGCACAAAACTTTTGGAATGTCCATAGAACTGAGGGTTGTGATAACAGCCATTAGTAAAATTTCATGCATATATACACCTGCACTTCTAATGTGTTCTTGGCATTTCTCGACAACTGCATGTGATGTCTTTACACTCACTGCTAGTCTAGGTGACAAGCTCATCAAGGAAATACATACTCTGCATGAATGGCCTCTGAAGATCCAATGTTTTCACTTCTCTAAGCAGCTGTTGCCTTTTGGGGGTTCTTTTGTCATGGGGATGTTATGAATTTTAAGTCATTCTCTTCTCACCTCCCTCATGGTCCCAGCTTGAAAAAAGATCAGTTAGAAAAGAAGCAATTAACCAGCACTCAATTTGCTGCAATGCCATAATAGTAATAATAATGGTGTTTGGTCTGTATGTCCTTAGGGACACAAGAAATTCCTTATCTTGTGCAGTTACTGGAGTTTTAATTTTCTTGTTTTACCACTCCATTTTCTTTTACATGAAAAGGAAAACCAGAAAAGCCACGCACGCTTTGGGCATTTTCACAGTCTAATAATAAATGTGTGCACTCGTGGTGAAGTTCTCTTTAGAATTCTGTAAAATAAAAAATATTTGGAACATTTGTGTCTCAAAAACAACAGTAAAACTGTTAATAAGAATTATTTTCAGAATTTTATTAGCTGAATTTAATTAGCATGAGTTACTGGTAAGGTGATTGCACCCTCATCCTGTAGGATGCCAAAGGATCCAAACATGTGATCTGCTTAGAGAGAAGATGGTCAGACTAAATATGGGTAGGCTCATTCAGTGAAACAAATATTAGTTTTAGTTTCTTAAAATTAGTAACACTTTTTGTTAACTTCTTGATATCAAGAAAGAAAGAGTTGATTTGCTTGAGTATCAGTGCCATGTTCAAACTCAAAACAATCAAGTATACTTATTGGAATAGTAGTCAGAAAACTACCTTGAGATGGTCTGGCTTTTCCTTTCAAAAGTGCATCAGTGCTGGCAAACTTACTGAACTGGCAAAATTAAACCAAGTGAAAATTTCCACTTCATCAACAAGTTGAATCATGTAGTGCCTTATAAAGCATGAAGTTTAAAAATAAAGAGTGACTTATGTTCATAACAAGTCCCGGCTGTGATGCCACTTCTGCTTTTATTTTCAGCGTAGTCAGCTTCTGTAGCTTAGAGTTCTTTTGCCTTGTACAGTACACTTCTTTCTTAAAACATGCATAACAGAAACCAGAGATTTAAACCTCCTCTTTCCTGCTGTGGCTAAACCACTCACATAAATGGAAATGGGAGTACCATGTGTAAATAAGGAGAATAATATCCTATGATGAATTATTCACATAACTGGGTCATCACCTGTTGAGGTGATCCAAGGGTGTGGGTTTCTTTTCATGGACATTAATCTAGATCTTGTAGAACATCCCATTCCATTTCCTGTTCTGTCCAGTTGCTATTAAGAACATGACTATGCCCGGAAAGATTGAGAAAAATGCTGCTTTTTTTGAGAATCACAATAGCATGCAGAGGGAGTCAATTATCCTCGGACAGGCACCATTCAAATTCCCAAAAGCACTAGAAGTGCCAAGAAAACCCCAGAAGGTTCAGCGGCTTTGTTTGGTTTGGAAAAACACTCACTCAGAAATTTGGCTTTTCATTTATCCATGATCCCTACAGCATGCTTCAGCTGGAGCCTGGCTGAAGTCACAATATGTTTCCTTGACCAAGTATACCACTGGAGCCACATTCAGGCACAGGAATTCTAAATGCATTTCAGGCCTGGGCTTCAGGCACAGGGAGCTTTTCTACCGACTTCAGGGTTTTAAACTGAGCTCTATTTGGGCTATGATTGCCTGCCAAGTTAAAGTACAGTTCTCATAAGGTTTACAGATCATTCTCTTACTAGGTGGGCAAAACAACCCCAATAGAATAGTCTCTTGGAATCTGATGAGTCTTCTGGACTGGAAGCAGGAGTGATCAAACAGAAAGAAAGGCTTGGAGAGGAGACAGAATATACATTTCAAGGCTGTGAGCAGAGCCAGTTTCAGCTGACTACTGGCAAAATTCCACGTGTCCTTATTTTCTATAGACAGGTTTATCTGCTCCCATATGTTAGGCCCTGCTTCAGTTCCAGATTCATCTGTTTTCATTCTTTTGAATTCATCTGTCCTGTTAGTGCTCTGCCTTGGGAATTAAAAGACATTAAACTGCAACCTGTTATTTCCCTGGTTTCTCACTCTTAGAATGTGACAAACTCACTACAAAGCCTTTTCTGTGCCTTGCATGTGCATACCAAATGTATGGAAGCCAAAGCAAAGAGACAGCGCATGTCCTAGAAGGATTTCTTGGCTTCCATGAGTGGTTATGACTTTTCAGAATGAAGGATTATTGAATGTTTCCCAAAGCAGCAGCTGTACAAATGGCTCCCACACCAGGAGGAGGAAATATATGTGCTAACCCTTGAGTTGGTGATCTATGCCAAGGCATCCTGGGGACAAACTGAAACCCCAGTGGGAAATACCTGTTAAATTTCAGGACCACTGAAATGCTAAAATCTCCTCAGTGTTTTCAAAGTTTCTCTATTTTTCTGTCAGTTTTGTTTGCAAAGCCCATTTGTTGCCCAGGGGCAAGTATGCTCCTAACAGTTTACTGACCTCCAGTAAGCATAAATTGACCTTTGAATTCAGTAGTACTCTGACAGACTGATGCACTCCAGACTGGAGTTTAATATGCTTTTGTATGTTAAGAGCCTTTATCTTCTCCCCACTTTGCAATGTTATGCTATTCCTGAAAATTCACATCCTTGGATAAGCATATGATAAAAATTGTGGAGAAATGGGAAAGAAGAGAAATTATGCAGTTTCTTCATTGTCAGCATTATGTCAGCTGACATTTTAGCATCGTTAGCTCAGGTTTGGAGGTCTTCTCTGCCAATGCTTTTCCATCCCTGACTCAAGGGAACACCAGGAGCAGAGTGCCTTCTCAGCCTTGCCCAAAAGCATCAAGTGCATGATCTTTTATCCAGCTCCATGGGGGAGGCTGTGCAGCAATCTAATCCCCTTCCATTTGTGTTGGAGTAATACAGCACCGGATCACATGGCCTTTAGGTCTATATCCTGCCAGGCAAACTAGGGTCTATATATAGGTCCTAATCTTATAGTGGGTTCTGTGGAAGCTCAGAACTGCTATTAGATGTGCATAGTTGATTTAACATCTGGTGGTCTGACATATTTGTACTCTTGAATTATGAATGAAAATTTCTAGAACTTAAATATATCATTAGAAAATTACTAAGAGCAATTTCCTCCCCTTCACATTTGCATAATGAAATTCACCATAGAGTTTTACTCTCCCTAAATATATAGATCCTATAGAAAGGTCAGAAGATGTCTGAAAGTCATATAAAAGAAGCAGCATGCCCATGCAGATTTACAGGAAGGGTAAAGAGCAGCTGCACTTTGCCTTCCAGACTACCACTTCTGAATTTTGAGCATTCATTGAAACTTTCAAATATCTTTGTAAAAACCCAGCTGAATCTCAAGCAGACATTGTCCTGAAGAACCTGAAATATTTTTATTTAAAGTCATAGAAGTCCATGAACATCAGAAAAAAAATGAACTGAACTGCAAATACAATATCTTGTTTATATTTCCCTTTGAAACTCATCGAGGTCAAGACTTTAAAAATAATACCTTAACTTTAATTTCTATAATCTGCAGAAATTGTTCTGTCCATTATCCTTTCCTTTCCATCCCAGTTTTGGCATTGTTGTGACTGCAAGGAGGCAACACTGACATAGAAGCAGAGCTGATACAAGATCTTAAACCATTAACACTAAGGCCTTCTTTTTGTAACCTAATTCCTCTTTCTAAAGGTAGGTGCCTCACATCTCCTGCCCCCTCTTCCCTGTACAATTTTTGAATTCCTCAATGACAGGTAAACCTCTGCTGATCTTTTTGCTTTCACCCCATGGCTCTTTGTTTCTTTTCCTCCCCTTCATCTGCACACTGAATAAGTGAAAGAGAGTACCTGGGTGGCTGGGACATCTCTCTGAGTAATTATAAAAAAAGTATGTCTGAGGGGTCATGTAGGATCAGATGATGTTGTCAGTGGCCTAGGTGAACTGCTGAGGTCCCACATAATCCTACATCTCTGGGTTTCAATGAAGCTTAGAGCATTCAATAGGTACTCAAAGGATCAAGCTGATTTATGTAACCTCTTTTTGAACATTTGCTAAAGGTGATCAAATATGGCAGCTGTAAAATATGAAGTGTCACTTTTGACTGCTAAGTTTGTTAACATAGCAGAAAAGCTGTAATGTACAAACCAGAGGCATAGCAGTTGTTCTTCCTATTTAAGTAACAGGGATTCTGTAAGAACTGTCAGTATTGGTTGACATGTTTTATAGTTGCTGTCCTGTATAATTTGATCTATAAGTTATTACACGACTATAATAGTCACAAGAGAATCCTGTGATTTACGGGGTATTCTGTTAGATTGTTATTCAGATGTGGACTGAATGCTTTAAATAAAAATACTGTACTTATGTAATTTAAAAAAATTGGTTTGTTATTCTTATCAATAACTATGATTGCAATGTTTGATAATATTGTATATTATCTTTATAAACAAATTTTGAAATCAGATGGAGAGTGAAAAATACTTCTGTTGTAAATATAGCCACCTATTTCATTTTGTTCTGTCATTCTAATTGCTCTTTATATCTCTAAAAATACACTGTGGTGGGTTTTCCCCACTCCCCCTCCTCAGCAGGACAGTGGGAGAAAATAAGATGAATAAAGCTCATAGGTTGAGATAAGGGCAGGGCAATCATTCACCAATTACTGTTATGGGAAAACAGACTTGACTCAGGGATGATTAATTTAACTAATTTCCAATTAGAAATAGACTAGACTGATGATTAACAAAATCAAAACTAAAGCCACCTTTCCCCACACCCGCTTTCTTTCCAGGCTCAACAACATTCCTTTTTTCCTGACTCTTCTACCTCTTCCTCCCCTTCCCCAAGTGCCACAGAACAGTGTGGCTGGCAGATTGTGGAGTTTGTAACAATTATTCTTTGTCAGTCCTTCCTTCTCATGCTGTTCCCCTGCTCCAGCATGGGGACCCTCCCACAGGAGACAGTCCTTCATGAACTGCTCCAATGTGGGTCCTTCCCATGGGCTGCAATTCTTCAGGAATTGCTCTAGTGTTGGTCCCTGTCCATGGGGTGCAGCCCTTCAGGAACAAACTGCTCCAGCATGGGTCACCCATGGAGTCACAGGTGCTGCAGAAGACCTGGTCCTGTCAGCAGTCTGCAGCTCCTGCCTGGAGGGTGCTCCACCATGGAATCTCCTTGAGTGACAGCTTCCTTCAGGAAATATCCAGTACTGTGGCATGTAGTCCTCAATGGACTGCAGGGTCCAAATCTGCTCCGCTGTGGACCTCCATGGGACAGCTTGCCCTGCAGACAGCTTTGACACAGACTGCAGGGGATCTCTGCTCCAGCCCCTGGAGCATCTCCTCGCCCTCCTTCTGCACTGACCTTGAGGTTCGCAGGGTTGTTTCTCTCACATTTTTTCTCACTCTGTCCCTCACAGCATTTTTACTGTGTTACAATATGTTATCAGAGAGGTGTTACCAGCATTGCTGAAGGGTTCAACTTTGCCCAGTGATGGAGTCATCCAGAACTGGCTCTGTCTGACATAGACCAACTGTTGGACACTTTTCAAGAAAGTAGTAGTGCTGCCCCTGGCTGACCAAAACCTTGCCATGTAAATGCAATACATAAGCATATATGGAACTTACTTTTACTTTCTCCCAATATTGTCTGAAGATTCATCAAGAAAGTATGAAAGTTGAAATACATTTATCTGTTTCCAGGCAACTTACGGTTCTGTAAGTGTTTTTCATTACCGATGTTGGCATTCCTTTTATTTCTGTGGTGAAAACAGGCTGCAGACCATTTGTCATGTACTTTATAGGATACTTTGTACATTGCCTACTCAGAGTATGGTTTTGTGTTCTAAAAAGACCTTGTAAGTTTTTGTTCCATCCTTGTCTTCAAAAACTCATATTGTCCTTGAGGGCACCAATGGTTCCAACAGGTTACAGCATGGTTGTGCTGCAAATCTGGTTTTGCAGTGATCAGAAAGGATTTGTCAAAAAAAATCATAGAACATTTTGGACTTTAATGATTCACATTTCCTCTGACTGCTGAAATAAAGACTGAACTGTCTAACTTTTGTGGTTGCGTGCAATGACCCTGTGGATCAATGAACTTCAAGGACTTGGTAGTAATGAATCTTATTTTTTTCACTGAGCCTGGATTTCTTTGATGCCACTTTTGTTCAAAGAGAGAAGGCGAGGTTGTGCTCACATTCTCTCTATTTTTTTCCCTCAAAATAATATATGTTAACACTTATGACAATAATGATAGAAGATGGAGTTCTTTTGGAGGAAACTCAGCATCCTCTTAATTCCTCCTGCCTTGAAGCCTGAGTATAGAATAAAAACATGGTGTTCTGCCCATTTTCTTCAGCACAACCAGCAGAAAAATTCCTCCTGCTGTGGCAGAAGATCAGAGTAATGTTTGCTAGTGGGCAGGAAGTTCTGATAACTGTTTCTGACCATGCCAAAAAACAATTTTGAATTTACACTCTTCTTCAAACTTAGTTATTTCTGCTTTGAGGGGCCTGCTTGATTACATAGCTTGTACTCTCAGATAGAATTATTGTGGGGTTTCTGTGGTTTTTTTAAGTTTTCTGTCTTTATCAAACTTGATAAATTACATTCATTAGAGCTTCAAGATTTTAAGTTTAAAATTTAATTAAGAGACAGAACTGCAAGGTTATTGTAACTAAATAACATATATTCACACATAATTATTAATATGGAAGTCACTTCAATGGAAATGAAGTACTCAATAGTTGATGCAAAATAAATATTGTGATCCCACAGGTTTCACCAGATCTTATGTGAACAAGACATTGATAAGAGATTTTCTCTCTTTCATTTAATTAGTCCTACACAACATCTTGAAGATAATGTTCACTCTTCCTGTAGGATTATAGGGTTAGATTTTTTCCTTTGTTTATAGAATATCCTGAGTTGGAAGGGACCCATAAGGGTCATCGAAGTCTGACTGTCTCTGCACAAGGCAGCCTCAGTAATGACGCCATGTGCCTGAGAGCGTTGTTGTACTAGTTTGAAAACAAACCAGGGGGAGATCACAAGTCAGAATTATAATTTAATGGGAAAATTTTAAAAAATGCAATAGTACAAGAAC
>VXAD01011633.1:0-57875 GCA_013399195.1 Dicrurus megarhynchus | reverse complement strand
CCCAGAATAATCTTCTCTATAACCTTATCAGGTACTGCAGGGTCATCCTTTTTGTGCTTTTTGAAAATTAGGACAGCTTCCACTCAACTGGGACCTCTCCCGACTCCCAAGACTGTTCAAATATCGAGAGAAGCCTCACAATGACATCAGCCAGCTCTTTTGAGTATTCTCAGACGAACCCCATCAGGCCCCATAGATTTATAGGGATCCAGCTGGTGCAGCAGATCCCTACAACTTCAGGATCAACTGTGAGTTTATCATTCTCAAACCACAGTCATTCAGCTCAGGGCACTAGGACTCCCTTAGCCCATGTTGAAGAGAGGTAAGGAAAATATTAAATAACCCTGTCTCGTCAAACTCCCTATTTGTGAGGTGACCACCCTCATTCTGGAATGGGCCAATGTAATTTCTGCACTGCTTTTTGCCGATGTGTTTAAAAACCCTCTTTTTATCATCCCCCACAGTTCTGGCAAGTTGCAACTCCAGTTAAGCTTTGGCTGCAAAAATTTTCTCCCTGCAGAGCAGCGTCTCCGTGTTCCTGCCACATCACCCAACCTTCTCCTGCTGGACATACACCTTCCTTTTCTGCTTTATCTCCAAAAGAAGATCCCTGCTCAGCCAAGCCAGCCTTCTGTCTCATCTGCTTGACTTTCAGCATTCTGGAATTGCCTCTTCCTGTGCCGTTAGGAGGTGATGCCTAAAATGTGACCCCACAGAAATGGACCCCATCACCTTTGGAAGAGTTTTCCCAGGGATCTTGCTCACTATTTCCCTGAGCAGCCTAAAGTCTGCTCTCCTCATGTCCAAGGGTGAAATTCTTCTGGCGCTTTTCCTCCTAGCAACAGAGATTTTAAACTCAATCACTTTGTGGCTGCTGTAGCAAAGATGGCCACCAATCATGTCATTCTTGCAACCCTCTCTGTTAACAAGCAACAAATCAAGGAGGGCATCTTTCCTAGTCAGCTCTCCTAGTACTTGTATATGAAGTCATCATCCAGGTGCTTCAGTTATCTTCTGGCCTGGATTGTACCAGCTGTGTGATTCTCCCAGTTGATTTCTGACAGGTTGAAGTACAAGGGCAGTTGACTTGGACGCATCCCTTAGTTCCTCAAAAAAGGGATGCATCCCTCAGTTCCATTGGTGTTATTGTCCGGGCCAGGAGATCTATAGTAGACTCCCATAGAAACATCTGCATCATTTGACTGCCCCTTGATTCTTACCCAGAGGCTCTCAACTGTGCCACTGCCAGTTGTGGCCTCCTTACATTCTAACCTTTCTGTTACATACAATGCCTCCCTCTGCCTCATCTGCCCTGCCTGTTCTTCCTAAAGAGTCTGTAATTGTTCAATAGGGCACTTCAATCACAGGACTCATCCCAGTAAGGTTTTACTTATGCCAGCGACGTCAAATCATCAGGACTAGGCCAAGGATCCAAGCTCCTCTTGTTGCTTCCTCATGCTGTGTGTGTTGGAACAGAAACACTTCAGGTGCGGTTTGCTGTAGCCAACACCTCCCACCAGCACTCAGTTCCTCAAGTTTAGGCGCATCACCCCACTGCCTCTCACTACTCAGCCTGGTTTTGTCCCTTTCCCCCTTCCAAACTAGTTTAAAGCTCTATCAACTAGTCCCCCTAGTTCCTATGCTAGAAACCTTTTTCCCCTCTGAGAGGTGCATCCCATCAGGTGTCAGCAGACCACGTGTAGAACAGACATCCCATGGTCAAAAAACCAACATTATTCCAATGACATCAGCCTCAAAGCCCAGTGTTGATCTGATGATATGCCTGTTCCTTTGAATATTGTTTCTTTGAATATTATTCCTTGGTACTGGAAGGACTGTGGAAAACACTACCTATGGTCCTGATCCTTCAACCAATCATCCCTAGGTCCTGAAATCCCTTTTAATTGCCCTCAGACTTCTCTTTGTTGTCTCATAATTGCTGATTTGAAGAACCAGTAACAGATAATAATCAGAGCCTTAGTAGACTGGAGAGTTTTCTAGTAATGTCCCTTACTTGAGCTTCTGGGAAACAGTACACTTTCCCATAAATTGAGTCTAGTCTCCATATCGAACTCTCTGTTCCCCTTAGAAGGGAGTAATGAGAACTATTCTTCTTTTCCTCTTAACAAATGAGGGTGTGACGCAGACGTAGATTGTACTGCCCTAGTTGGCCCCTCCATCCCAGAAGTACCTTCATCCACCTCATCAGTTGACTGTCTTTCTGGTTCCAGGCCTTCCTACCTGTTGTAAAAAGTGCCAGTCCTACTTCTCCTCGTCATGTTTTCAGGAAGAGCTTTTCTCCTAGAACTGGCAGTGATCAGCTTCCAGCTCTCCTGTTCAACAGATCATTGACTAGCTATGTGATAGCATTTTGAATCCATCTGGCTCTCTACAACAATGGAAGTTCAAGACTCCTGAGACTATAGCACCTCTGAGAATTCATTAATCTCTCATTCTCTTGAATACTGTGTATTCACTTCCCCTCATTTCTTCACCTGGTGATGCAGCACACTGACAACAGCACACCTGAAAAAGAAATGATTGTCAGCCTCAGCCTCACAGAGAGGCATCTAGCACTCCTGATAACCTGAGACATGGAGATCTGTATGTAGCATCAGCAGGTCTGGCTGGCCGAGGCCTCTGACATGGCTGGTGCAGTGACTCCAGCAGCTACAGGGGCATGCCAAAACTATACCTCAGAGAGGATACGCTATTAAGACTGGTGCTGAAAAGATCTCTTTGCATCCTTCACCAACTACTTGGTCTGTTTTCTGCCTCTATTGGCTGCTCCCAGATAGGTGAAGAGCAGCCCTTCTGTTCACCTCATCCATAGAAACTGACATGCCACACCCCCCTTTGCTCACGCCTGTTCCGCTGGTTCTGGGTCATTCACACTCCCTAGAGCCATTTAAATTTCCCTTGCTGCTTCTGGCACTGCCCCCTCCTTGCTGGTTAGCTGCCAAGGGTTTCCAGGTTTGGATGGGGCTGGGGGTTGCTGCTCAGGTATCCCCAATCTCAGGAACCCTGTACAGCTGATTCTAACTCTCACCCCTAGACTTATCTCAGTTGCCACTGATGCTGCCTCATCAACAGACAGGTGTCTTTCTTGTCATGATGGACCCAAAACTGAAGATGATTGGATAGGAACAGAAAGGAGGAACTGAGAACATGTGCAGCAGAAAGAACATGCATATCCATAGCTCAAAGTACTAGGAGCAATTGTTCTGGTAGAAGGGGAACAAAGAGTGTGGCTATTGCATGAAGTCCATACAGAGACGTACAAGAATAGGGACCACTTGATCACCTGCTTTTTAAAGGAAGATGAACCAAGATCACCTCAACACCAGGATGATGAAAGAGTCAAAATAAGGCCCCAAAGTTTGGTGAACTCAGTCTTAAAAATCATACATTGGTAAGTTGTAATTACTCATATACTTGGACAAATGGTAGTATCATGAAGAGATAAGACTTAAGCTTAATGGTAATGCCAAGACAACGTTCATGTACAATTATCATCATTTCATCCCAGCTGACAACTCAACCCCACACAGCCACTTGCTCACTCCCTCTCAGTGAGAGCGGGGAAAGAAATAGAAGGGTCATAGTTAAAACCCTTGGTTTGAGATCAAGACAGTTTAATAGGTGAAGATAAAGCACACAAGCAAAGTAAAGCAAGGAATTAATTCCCCACTTTCCGTGGGCAGGAAGGTGCTCAGCCAAACCCAGGACAGCAAGAGTCCTTCATGACTAACCATGACTCAAGAAGACAAATGCTGTCCTGCCCTTCCTCCTTCTCCCCTGTGATTGTTTTGCACCGTCTGGTTTTTGGTAGTGGGGGGCCACAGAGGTGGCTTCTGTGGGAAGCTGCTAGAAGCTTCCACCATGCCTGGCAGAGCCAATCCCTGATGGCTCTGAAGACGGACATGCCACTGGCCAAGGATGGGCCAGTTAGAGATGATGGTAATGCCTCTGTGATTACATATTTAAGAAGAAATCAAAACCAAAGGTGGTGGCACAGTTTTAATTCCAGCTAGAGAAGAGGAGGTGAGAACATGTGAGGGAAACAACATGGACACACCAAGGTCAGTGGAGAAGGAGGGGGAGGAGGTGCTCCAGGTGCTGGAGCCTAGATTCCTCTGCAGGCTGTGGTGATGACCATGGTGAAGCAGGCTGTACCCCTGCAGCCCATGGGGATCCACGGGGGATGTAGAAGTCCACTTGCAGCCCGTGGGGGAGGTGCCAATGCCAGAGGAGGATGTGATGCGGTGGGAGACCCGGTGGAGAGAGGGGGCCCCTGCTTCCGAACTGGAGCAGCCTGTCCTTGGAGGACTGTACCCCATGAAAGAATGTTCCACACCGCAGCAGTTTTGGGACTGCTGCTTGTGAGATTCACATAGCTCCTTTATCTGTTAATCCTTGGTTTTGCCTTTGAGTTCCACGTGAGGTCAGCTTAAAGAGATTTCCAGCAATGTCAGTAAAAGAAATTAGTGATAGAGTAACAGCAGTTTGGTGTTAAAAAAAAAAAAAAAAGGCACATACGATTCTTGTTTCTTGCCTGTTTTCTAATTCCTATCACCAAATGTTATGCATTCACAGCAAGGAATATTAGTAAAAAAATTCAGGACAGTAGCCTATGAAGAACCTTATTTCATACATCAGAGCTTGTAAGACAATGTGAATCATATCAGTGATCTTTAGCTTTAAAAGAATGAACAAGACATCCTAAATACTTCTTGTCTGTTCACAACATCAGTTTTGTCACCATAGGGAGAAGATAGTTACACACAGAGAATGTGCTTTTGAGCAGTGGCAGTTAGGGTGTTCTAGGATACTTCTGTAGTTATTCCTTAACGTAAAACTCAAGGAATGCAAAGGCAAGTAAATGTTTCAATTCTGCAGCCCTTGGGCTTTAAGATTGTGATTGGTGATTTAAAACACGTCACGCTATTCATTAATGAAACTGCTATCAATATGCCTCCTCCTATCAGCCCTTCCATCTTCTACCTTATTTCATTCTGATCAAATTCCAGGCAGAAGCCAAATTCTTGGGGAGAAGTTTGTATTGAAACGAGAAAGCAAGGAAAATCAGAGATCACATGATACTGCAACACCCCAGAGACAAATCAGCTACAACCCTCGGCTGCTCCACCGACACTTTTAGCTGATTTCCAACTGATACCTGATATGTAGCAGACTCAAATTTCAGCATGCAGAAACCAAAAAGGAGTGTCATGTTGCAGCTGGGAATACTGAAAGTATTTAAGTGCTGATATGAAGTTTAAAGTACCAATTTATTAGAAAAATAAGCTAGCTGTGCTTTTAGCAACACAAATCTTTAATTCACATGCCAGTCACACACTACATATGAGATCTCCTGCACTGGTATGGGCATCACCATTTACACTTCAGTACTAGCAGTTAATGGATGTCAAGAGTAGAGTTGCCTACTACAGCAAGGCATAGTCAAGGGTACCCCAGAACCTTGACCCCATACGGGTCCCCTGCTCACTGTCTGGGTTCAGCTTGGTGCTCACTGCAAGCATGCACCACTTGCACACTGGCCCACAGGCACACTCTAGACTTCTGTGTCCCCCTCAAAACCAGCACCCACCCTCTCTGCCAGTGTGACACCCCTGCCCCAGACCTGATGCCTCCTGCTTACTTGCCAGTCCAGCTTCTCATTTGCTGGGGAATACACATACACACCTGGGTTAGGGGGGACATAGTCAGCACCAGGCTGAGACCTCTGTGCATTGCCCCATCAGCTGGCACCTTTGCACCAGCACCCTCAACACCCCAGACTCTCAAGATTCCAGCCTTACCAAGTGCAAACTTCCATTCTGACGCAGTTTCCCCAGAGCTCCTGCACTTGCTGTGACCGACAGGGTTGTTTTGTTGTCTTTCTGTCACAGACTAGAATCATAAAATGTGTCAAGTTGAAAGGACTCAATCATCAAATCCTACTCTTCTCACAGGACTGCCTGTCAGATTTGCATCCCTCCATTTTAATTTCTGACTTTCCCACTTTTCCTTAGTATCCCATTTGACAAGGTCCTTGATTAGATAACCTTCCCAGAGTGAACATGACCATGTTCCACACCTTCTTATCAATTACTGTGACCAACCACCCCTGGCTCTCGTTACTACCTCTCTTACCACCTCTCAGGTGGGTCTGTGTCATTGTTCATGCTGTCCTGCTTTTCCTACTGTCCCTTCTGCATCTAAAAGGTTCCTGACCAGAAACATTTCAACGAGCAGCAGTTCTCTCTTTGCTCTCCCTCCTTGCAACCATATCTACCTTTTCTTGAAATCTGGTAAAAATGTTCCTGTTCCCCTACCTGTCTCTGCAAAGCAAATGGACAACTTGGCGCTGGAAAAAAATGGATGGATGCTCCTATCTTGATACAGACAAAATAACCCTCCAGTTCCTGAGGTAATGGTCACAGAGAACAAGCAGCCAGCTTTTATTAGCAGCCATATCTTGTGTCTGTCCCTGCAAGCTTCCAGCAATACTCAGCTCTCTCACCCACCCAACCCTTGGCTGGATGTGCCTCAGGCTTTAGTTAAGGGGCAATAACGTGGCATTTACAAACAGCATATGGCAGTTAACTCCAGTTTAAGAAAAAGCTGCAGCACACTATCAACTTGTCCAGGTGTTACTGGATGTCTTTGCATAGAGAAAGGCTTCAACACATGTCTTCCCACTGCTGCTGCTTGGGCTTAGCCTGGTGTGGTTTCTGCTATAGCACAACTAAAGGCAGAAATAAACACTCCACACGACACTCAGCACGAGCATAGGGAGATATGCACTGTTTTTAAGGTATGATTGCAACCCCCCAACCAGCTCTTAGATGTTCTTGCTTGTTCTGCATATTTCAAGTTTTATTTCCAGTGCTTAAGTTCTCTTAAAGGTATCACTGAATTCCTTGTAGACAGTTGGGTTACAAATGCCTTCTCCATTCAGAACAGTTCAAAGGTGGTGTTGTTCTTCAGAGATCCTCATATCATCACGTTAACACAAGAGCATCAGAAAGTGCACAGGCTTGTTAAGCATCACTGAGGCTTCATAATGAGATAGCGCAATGCTTTATATGGGATCAGTTTAAATCCTAGCACTTTTGACTTCACATTTATTGAAGCCCGTCCTATTTTGTACAACACTGAGCATATAGTGTAACTCTGGGAACCACAGCTGTGACTTAGTTAATGATCTCAATAAATCCTACTTAAGCAGAGACAGGAAGAGAATTATGCAAATGATTATTACGGTGCACCATGCACTTGATAACTGAAGACATCCCACAATGAGCTTCAGCACATAAACACCAGTACTTTTTTAACCCAGATATGTGAAAAATATGTAAGCAAGGGAACGGCTTACAGAATTTCGCTTCAGAAAAGTTGCAGAACATTTATTACAAACCTAATATTAAAGGAAGCATACAGAAGGAATATGTACAAAGAGGACTGGTTAAAAACCCAAGATGACAGATTTTTCACATATAGCTGTGACTGTGACAAAGAATTGCTTCTCTGAAAAGACCTTTCTAAAACATCATGATAAAAGACTCTGCCACTCACAGTTGACAGCTAGATAAGATGTCTTCCATCAGCCTCTTGTAGACCCAGGCATCACCTTTAAGTCGTTGTCGTCGGATACCCACTGCTTCAGGCTTAGCGAGCCGACACACTTCTAACTCAAACTCCATAGTTACTTTACCAAAATCTGACAGTGTTTGACATTTCAGGGTATAACTGTAAAACAGAAGGGAAAACACAATACTCATTGAACCATTTCATATTTGTTTTTCAATGCAACTTTAAATTAATAAAAGCACATTAAAGAAAATATCCCATTGCTGTTCAGAATACTGTGAAACAATCCACAATTCAGTCACCTGAGAGCTTTGTGAATACTGTCATTTCAGGGCACTATATTTATCATTATGCCCTAGAACCAATATGGAGCACCAATGTCCTACCACGCCACAGGAACCCCTGCTAGCCAAAGATCCCCATCCTCAGACCTGGACTGATGGAAATTTCCCATGTTCTTCCTAGACAAGATCACTCTCATCTGTGTTGGTTACAGCTCAGCTGGTGTGAAAATAGGAAAAACTGAATGCAGAGTTTGAATCATTACAATGGGAACAGGTGCTGCTGTGCAATCCAGCATCCTTCCAGATTATGAGTTTGGAAATATATCAGAGGTTGATGTATACTCTGATGTTCTACCAAGACCCATCACTGAAATACTCAAGAACTTGAGAAAATGCATATTGGAAAGTGAGCACAATGGTTATTTCATGCATTGGGAGCTCAGAAGATAGTCATTCAGTTTGATCAAAAGTAAGAACCAATCTAACCAATCAGTATCTTAGTTTAGCTAGTAAACTGTACAAATTCAAATAATCCACCAAAAGGTGTGTGGCTTCTGCACACCTTTTAAAATGCACTGACCTCTTGCCTAAAGGCTAATGTCTTTTAACTGCCAAGAATGAGAGTTAAAAGGTATCCACACTATTTTCCAAAATTATCCCATTTGGTTGTGTGATTATACCTAAAACAACTTTCTGTATTTAAAATTTTCCTAAGAGTTACCCTACTACAATTGATTTATACCTGTTGGTGAAAGAGTTCTGCTAGAGCACACTTAACATAGTTTTGCACTGTGTGAGCAGGTTTTATTGTACACATTCATTTTTGAACACTTTCATATTGTACCCTTTCTATAAAGATTATTTTTATAAAGATTATGTTACAATGGGGTCAAGAAACTAAGTTTAAATACTCGGCGTTTTAAGGACTGGACTAGCGACCATTTAGTCAAATACAAGTTGAAGTCATCATATTTTACACTTACCCCTTCTGAACATATTCCACATGCTTCTTTGAAAGAACAATAATTATTTCATTCAGCAGTTCATCTGGATTCAGTAGATGAGTGGTGGTAATGTTACAGTGTGCCTAAAAGTAAAAAAAAAAAAAAATCTCTCCTAAAATTGAAGACATTGTAAAAAGTTTTCACTAAGGACGTTTCAGAACAGCTAACCATAATGACAAATGCTTCAACATCCCCAAACTATCACCCTGCTGTATGCTCCAGAGTTGGGAAATGGCCTTAAGCTGAGACACAGTGCTTGTGATATCAAGGAACGGGCATAGCACCATGCAACTTTTCCTGTATAAAGAAAAGAGGTTACTTACTACTTTTAAATTTACTGTTATAGGGGCTTTCAATCACATCTAGTACTTCATATAACAGTCTTGTGCACTAAGTAACCTCTTGAACAACTAGCAGACGCCCGGAGGTAGCGGGCAGAAGCGTATGACAATTGTAACATGCCAACATGTCCTGTCTGGGTTCTGAAGTCACAGAAGCAGCCAAGAGAAGACAAGAATGAAAAACAGCTTGAAAAATGAACATAGGTTGAGGATGCAAAGTCAGTGGAAGAGTGGGTCTTGTAGTCCTTATTCGGATTTAAATGTATTCAATTCTCTGACATACCTGCTGTAACACTGTCTTGCTGTACTGTAATCCAGTGTCTCTAGACATGCCTCAGGAATTTTGCATATACTATAGTAAAGAGAAACGGAGGGTGGAGGCTAAAGGCATTTAGTGACAGAATAGCTAGCTTCCAGTCGCTCCGGTTCCTGGACTATTTGCACGGTCTACACTCCTGTCTGATTCGCCAACATCTTGTCCTGAACTTTTACGACTGACAAACAGCTCTCAGTGTGTATTAGGTATCCCAGCAGCCAGTCAGCTGAAGGGACACATCACTGGTTTCTACACAATTGCTTATGCCTTGGTAAACACAACCTGCTGTCTTTCATGGTAATTTATATTTTTCAAACATGTTGTCTACAGATTCAAGTACAAATTATTCCTTGTATAGCTTCTGAAGTATGTAAGTTGTATTTGAGTGACTTATACCGAATCACAGAATCACTAGGGTTGGAAGGCACCTCTGGAGATCATGCAAACCAATCCCCTTGCCAGGAGTCCCCTAGAGCAGGTGACAGAGAAATGTGTCCAGGTGGGCTTGGAATGCCTCCAGAGAGGGAGATTCCATGACCACCCTGGCAGCTTGTTTCAGTGTGCTGCCACCGTCAATGTAAAGAAGTTCTTCCTCATGTTGAGGTTGAACTTCTCATGGTTTATTTTATGGCCATTGCTCCTCATCCTGTCACAGGGAACCATTGAAGAGAGTCTGGCACCATCCTTTGACAACCCTTTGAGGTATTTATATGGATTGACGAGATCCCCTCTAAGTCTTCTCTTCTTTAGACTAAACAGGCTCAGCTCCCAGTCTCTCCTCATAGGAGATGCTCCAGCCTCTTATTATCTTTATGTCCTCTGCTGGACCCTCTACAGAAACTCATTGTCTTTCTGGAAGTTTGGAGCCCAGAACTGAACACAGCATTCCAAGATGTAGCCTCACCTGGCCAGGGCAGAGGGGCAGGATCCCCTCCCTGACCTGTTGGCCATACTCTTTCTGATGCACTCCAGGATCCCACTGGCCCTCCTGGCCCCTAGGACACTCTGTCAGCTCATGGTCAACTTGTCATTCACCAGTACCCCCGTGTCCTTCTCCACAGAGCAGGTCTCTTGTAGGTCATTCCCAATCTGTTCTGGTACTTGGGGTTATTCCTCCCCTGGTGCAGGACCTGTACTTGCCCTTGTTGAACTTCATTAGGTTTCTCTCTGCCCAACTTTCCAACCTATTCAAGTTCCCACTTGAATGACATCACAGCCTCCAGGTGGATCAGCCAGACCCCCAGCTTCAAGACTGACACAAAGAAGGCATTCAGTAATTCTGCCTCCTCTGTGTCTTTCATTGCTAGGACACCCATCTGATTCAACAGCATCCCCACATTTTTCCTAATCTTATATTTGCTGCTGATGTACTTGTAGAATGCCGCCTTGTTTTCATTGATATCCCTTGCCAGACTCAATTCCAAGTGGGCCTTAACCTTCCTACTCGCATCCCTCCATACTCTGACAATGTTCCTAGTCCTCCCACATGGCCTGTCCCTTTTTTCGTATCTTACACATTTCTTTCTTCCATTTGAGGTTTGCTAGAAGCTCCCTGCTCATTCATGCATATCTCCTTCCCCGTCTGCCTAATTTCTTTATCATAGGGATATGCTGGATTTGAGTTTGGAGGAAGTGATGCCTGAATATTGATCTGCTCTCTTGGACTCCCTTCTCTTCTAGAGCCCCATCCCATGGGATTCCTCTAAGTAGATCTTTGAAGAAGTTGAAGTTAACTCTCTAGAAGTTTAGGGTTCTAGTCCTTTTACCACTCTGCTTCCTGCACACAGATCCCATGTTCCATTATCTCATGGTCACGACAGTTGAAGGTCACTACAGTCCTCACATCCTCACTCAGTCCCTCCTGGTTTGTTAGTACAAGGTCCAGCAACACACCTTTCCTTGTTGGTTCTTCCACCACTTGTGTCAAAAAGTTATCTTCAGTAATCTGCAGGAACTTCCTGGACTGTGTGTGCTGTGTCGTGTTGTCCCTCCAACAAATATCGGGGCGGTTGAAGTCCCCCAGAAGAACTAGGGCCTGTGATCACGAGGCTACTTCTATCTGTCCACAGAAAGGCTTATCAACTTCCTCCTCCTGATAAGATTGACTATAGTAAACACCCACAACAGTGTCACCTATATAAAACTTTCCCTTAAATTCTCACCTATAAACTCTCAACTCATTCACCTGACCCTGGGTAGAGCTCAATATGTTACAGTTGGTCTCTCACATAATGAGCAATTCCACTACCTCATCATACTGACTTGGTGATCCATGACAACATTTCAGTCACATGGTCTTATACCCCCATGTTCTGTCATTACAATGAGATCATGGCCCTGTGACCATACATAGATTTCTAGTTCTTGTTTATTGCCCATGCTGTACACGTGTGTGTCCAGGCATTTCATAGAGGTAATCAAGCAACTGGGTTGCACAGAAGGGGTGTAAGAGCAATCACCACAGACATACATACCCTCAGTGTGGTCTGCCCTTTGATCCTCATCTTGAGAGGCAGCCGAGGAACATTTTCACTGGTTGGTGTCACTTAATCACCAGGAGGAAGCAATGGCACAAGCACTGCCATTTTGAATCCCACTCCCAAGTCCTTCAGTTTAAAGTCTGTCTCTCCAAATTGGCCAAGCAGCTGCCAAAGATTCTCTTGCCTGCTTTAGACAGGTGGATCCATCCCATCTCTGTTTAACAGGCTACAATCATTTAAGTACAACCCATTGTTATAAAAGGCAAAGCCTTTTCAATTGCACCAACCACAAAGACAGATGTTGATCTGCACTAAGCAGCTGCTTCTGGCTGTCCCCTTTTCTCTAACTGTGAGAAGATGGCTTAGGCACCAATGTTTTTCACCTGCCTCACCAGGTGTTAGTAGTCTTCCTTGATCCTGTCTGTTGTTTGGCTTGCAGCATCATTTGTTAACCCACATGATAAGGTAGTAGCAGGTAGTAGTCCGTGCTCTTGAGAAGTTGGGGTACCCTCTCAGCAACATCATGGATCCTAGCACCTGGTAAGCAGCAAAGTTCTTGTGACTCTTTATCAGGCCAGCAGATGGGTGTCTCAGTGCCCTTTAACAGAGAGTCACCCACTGCAAGTACTCAATGCTTCTTTTTATGGTAACCTTGTTTGTAGACATGTAAAATCTTTAAAGCATCATATCTGGTTTTGGTCTCAATGTTGGAGTGTGTAAGTTGAATTGGAGCACGGGCTTTGTGGGTCACAAAGGCTCCAGATGTCTGCTCATCCATTGTAGGTGGATGGTCCTGAAGCCATGACTATCTCCATTTCAGCCCCTCTAATACTGCACAGCCTGTTAACCGTCTCTTATTATTCAGCCACCTGTCACAACAGGCCATCAACCTGTGCACACTTTGTGCAGATAGCAGCCTTTTCTCCAGTAGAAAGAAGCCAGGTTTTTAGTGGGGGATCTCCACAGAAATAACATAATTTAAAACTGTCAGGTAGGGCTCCTTTAAAACCATGATGCCTCCTTCACGTTTGGTTTAGATGGGCTGTAAGCAGCAATGGCCAAACTCCTCCTTGGATCTGTTGCCTGAACCCAGACTAACAGATAACTGAATGTGATAACTGGGGCACTGTCTTGCTGTAGGAGCACTTTACTGTAGAATTCAGGCAAGACAGGTCACAGAAGCTTTCACAAAACCATTTCTGAAGCTACTGGATATTTTAAATAATAATTATTGCAACATAATAATTAATATATAATAAATATAATTAATTAATATTATAATAATACTTGTTCTTATGTAAGACCTTTGCAGCAACCATACCTTAAGTTTCCTTGGACAGTGTCTAGTGCATCGTTTCTTCTTGCTTGGTGTAAGCATTGTGATCACTTTATCTAGGCCTCTTTCAAGACTTCCAAATATTTTGGCTTTTCTCTTCTTCTGGCTGCTATCCACAAGTGCAAGGTTGAGATCTAATTCCACCGACTGACACCTGCTACATGAACAAATTAATCCATTATTTTTCCCTCAGTGTTAAAAAACTAATTATTTCAGAGATGCCACTAAAATATTACCAGACATGGCAGAACAAAGAAAATTATTTCAAGTGCAATGTATTATAGAAGTTTCTGTTTGAAAGTCCGTTGAAGTCTAAACCCAGAGATGTATCTAGAAATTTAAGTCCTTTGGAGACCTGGAATAAGAAGGCAGCTACATTATGAAAAATACGTGATATTGAGTTACATAGTTTTAAAACTTTTCTCTACCTTCATTGTTTTCTAGTGACTGTAAAAAGAGGTTTTAGAAAGGTTTTCACCAAGAGAATAGGAACAGCAGCTTGCTGTTGTAACAAGGCCTCTCAGGCAGCACATGGATTAAGGTAGTCCTGCTCTAAATCAGGAATGTACACAAATAACTGGACACTTACCTTCTTTCAGGAAGAATCTCAGCTGCTGCCAATTCATCTGCATTTGTTGGGTTTGTGGGTTTCTTAATTGGGGTGACTGCAGTGAACGTACTCTCTGAAAGAAAACATCCAAGCCAAATCGGGTATGTCTTTGCATAAAAGGATTTTCTTCAGTGACAATGTCTCATTATTAATAATTTATTTCTAACACCAGACCCCCTTTTCTATCTCAGGCCTATATTTTGGGAATTATAAAACATGTTTTTAATACTACTTTTATTCTACAAATTAAAACTGTGACTGATTTCCCCAGGGCTCTACAAGTCAAACCTTAAGAGTAACCAATGCAGCTCAATATTAGAAATTTGAGGATTAGAATTGCTTTCTTGCTCTGCCACTGGTCCATGAATAAATACTGAGCAATCCACTGCATCGAGTAGTTGTATTCTTCACTGATCCATTTCCCTTATGTGCAGTGTGCAAGTTTATATAGTCAAGTTTAACATACAATGCACATGCTACACAACAGCCTAAAAAGTCAGTGTCCGCAGAGCATGGTTTTTAAAGGTGCAGGAGAAAGCACCAAGTGAAACACTCAGCAAATAAGTTGTCACAATTAAACTCAACTTCAATGTCCAAAGTTTCAGCTCTCTACAGAATTGCACCTGACTCCAGACAAACAACCTCAAAATTTCCAGTGGATACTCCCACTTTTCTATTTCCTGAATCAAAGATCTTTCAAGGCATCAAAGAATTAGCTTTCTTTGTTCCATCCTCAGAAATGTCACTAAATAAATGAGCTAAAAGTGTTTGTACATTTCCCATTTCAAGAATTATCTCTCCTGTATTTAAACATACACAGACATCAGATGTTACAAGTTATCCCATACAATCTTAAGGCAAACTCATAAACTAGTCTTTGTATTGCTATTCTTTATGAATGATCTCATTAAACAGCAGTATGTTCAAAATCCCTTATTCCTTGAATCAGCCTGCAAAGACTTACTGTTCCTGAACAATGCCCCTTAGCACCTGAAACTAAAGAGTCTCCTATTGCAAGGAGCCCTTGGCATTTGAAGGACAGAGTTAAAATTTATAGTATCAACACCAAAACTTTTATGGTAATCATTGAAGCAAATGGTCATGTACATATGGGATATGTACATGACTAGACAGGCTGATTACAGAAATTTCTGGTAACTCAGAAAAGCTGACATAATTTAGACAGATTTCTGTGATCTATTGCATAGCTGCAAGACCCACATGTTGTTAACAGAAGCATTTTCACTACTACACTGGATTGTTCCTGAGAAAATGCTGATACGCAACCATAAGAAATCCAAAAGTTAGATTTCTCTTAGAAGCAGCAATAAAAGCAGATTTAACTGAAAGTATGCTTTTATTTTCATTCAAGGTAATCAAAAAGGAAAAACGGTGTTGAGGAAACTGTGATCTCAACCTTCATGGAAGACTGGAACCAGGTGCAAGCTTTAAGAACACAGTGCTTGGCTCCATGTTAGGGTGTACCAAAAGGGGCCCACACATGATAACTGAGAGCAGCAATGACTCTTAGAAGTAACACACAAGTAACATGCCCTGATGGATGATTAAAACTCTTGCAGCACCCCACCAGATGTACTAGAAGAACCAGAGTGGTGCATAGGGCAAAAAAAGTTAGGTGTTCCAGAAACAGATGTATTGGATGAACAAGTATTGTGCTCATACTTGAGTTTCAGTGATTCCAAAGCAACATATTTGTTCTTAGCTTTCATTATTAGTTACATTCTACATACCTTTGAAAGCAGGTGCCCTAAGTGGAACAGCTTGTACCTGTGTCTCAATCTGACTCTTTGCAAAAGGAGTCTTTGGAGTAGGAAGTGCAAAGGGCGTTTCATTTCTGAAAGCTAACACTGTCTCAACATTCTCTTTGTTTTTATACTTCTTCGATGCCACTTTTCTTGTCACTGGAGTTGACACTGGGAATTCTGTATCCTCCAGTTGGGCATCAGGCCTCGAATGCTACAAGAGATGTAAAGAAAAGAAAAAAGTTATCCCTTGCTGTATTCTGATCACATTCAGGAACATTACAGACAAGGAAATTCTGAAGCAGGTTAAAAATACCATACAATGCTTGACTACAGAGCAATAGTTAAAAACTCTTCAATATTTGATTCCCACTATAATTTGCTCACAAGGTTTGCAAGTAATTTGCCACTTCTTTACCTGCTCTTCTAAATTCTTTAGCTTGCATATTTAAGACTATTAATCACCAACTCACCTAAGCACAGCTAGGAGTTTTTATTTGGCTTAATTGTAAAATTTTAATTGCTTCATTTGATTTTCTTGTCCAATACAGACAGGTTGCACTTCTTCAGAGATTTGTCCAGCTGTAGCCTAGGTCTGAGACCTTGTTTGTTGCACCTTATTTTTTCCTGTTGGTTTTTAAATCCTTATTTACTCATTTTCCAGATGCTCAAAGCTCAAGTTTTAGTCAAATTACCTACAGCTAGAGGAAGGCACAATGTATGTTCAGCTGTATATTTAAAACACTTTTTTACTCAGTTTGTAACTCCACTAAGCTAGGGTCTACCAAACATTTACATATACAATAATTTTTATGTACAATGAGAATAAGATCTTTTGGATTAAGAACACTATATCAAACACCTGCTTCATTCCATGAGTATTTATAGTAAATTCTTCTAACACAGATTCTTCAAACAGTGAAACTGTATCTGCAAATTCCATTAACACAAATGCACATGGTACTTCGCTGCAGTCTAGCATATCTTCACACACCACAGTTTTTTCAGACTGAAAAGAAATATTCAGTTGAGATTCCACTGCACACTTAAAAGTAAGATTTTGTCAGAAAAGACTGCCATTAAAGTCTAAATGTAATTTCTTTCTCAGTTCCTAATAACGGAAGTTCCCATGACGGTGACCTCAGTTTTATCATATGACTTTAATATTCTTGTTGATTTGTCATTTGTATCAAAAGCAGGTGTGTAACTATTCTCAAAGCACCATTGCCAAATCATCTTTCTTGACCTGTGTCAAGAAGAGAAGCAACTCACAGAAATACCCACGTTTGAATTCAAGGCTTGGACCACTTCTTTATACCAAAAGCCCTAAAAATCTGGAAAGAATCCAAGAGAAGAATGGAGTAATGTTTGAAAGGGGACTGGATAAAGGTAAATACATATATCGAAAACATATGACTACAGAATCCACAACACTAACTGGAACTCCCATTTGGAACCCTTCATTTGGCTAGCTCTGTCCCCGCAAAAGTTGTCATTTATTATATCAATGGATTTGTAACCTCAGCCAAGGTTGCTAACCTTCATGGTTCAGACCACATACAAGCAGATATATATCAAAGCATCTTTAGTTTCTAACACCTTTTGTTATTTACAGGAAACTCTTCCCAAGGACTAATTTCATACCATTTCAGTGAAACTGTACACAGTCATTTTAAATTGTCAGTCTTTGGCTGGAATGGATACCGTTTTAGGAAGCTGGAATGACATTTTAGTAACCTGTGTTCTGCGGGCAGGTAAGTTTCTGCTGCCCCATATCTAGGATACCACAATGAACAGATGTCTCATTACTACTGGAATAGAGAGTTCTCTGATAAGCTGCCAGAGGCTTCTATGATGCCTTACTCAAAAGCCCTTACCAGAGAGTTGCTAATTACAAGAAGCTAGGAGCCTGATACTGTAGTTGAAATCACATTCCATTAAACATGCATGATCAGGACACCTTGGCTACTCTGTTCTAGATGTAATTCATGGCATCGTGAATATTTTGCAATATGCTTCTACATCAAACTACTTGAAATCAAGCGGTATTATGTAGAAGCTTGTGCCAAATTCAGAAATTGGTAAGTTAAAGGTTCTGTTTGCTTGGTTGTCTTCACCTTAGACCAGGTCCAATTAGAGAGCTTTGCTAGCTGGGTGTTTCAGAAAAGTCAGTTGATATCACCCAGTAGCCACACTCGGGCAAGTTAAATGTGTCCTGAGCACTGCAGGAGGACTAATGGATTGCTGCATTGCATAGACATGAATTTCACCATCACCTGGGAAGGCATAATGCATACGTTAATTAGTAGCATTTGCCAATTTACCTTGGACATCACTAGAGATGAAGTAGCTTCACAGTATCAGCACAACTGAACCTAGTGAACTTCCACTTTAATTGTCGGTGTGTAGAAGGCTAACCCACCATGATCACAGAAATCCCATTATGCATATTCAGGAACAGTTACGATTCATGATCTATTATGCAGCTCTATTAATCCTAGAATTCTCATCTCAAAAAAGCTGTATGGGTGAACTGAAATGATTTACATGCAACTGAATCAAATACATATAGTATTTATTCTGAGTGCTTGCCTCTACACAGAAAGCAGCATACTCAGACCATTTCACAGATGTTTTGTCTCAAGAGGGAACAGCTAACACAAGTCTGCAATTCTGCTGAATGCTTTGGAATTTGTTGAATAGACATCTGACATCACATATAGCTGCATATTATATATGACATTCCAAGGAGCTGAGCAACTTTAGCCATGTTCTGAAGGGCCCTATCCCAAACTACAGGAATAGAAATTCCCCCAAGATACACAAAATTGCTTCAGAATCCAAATCATCAGAAAAACAGCAGCAACACATTTCCTTTACTCAAAGTAAACAGAGTCCTCTCTAGGATTATGTTCTCAAGTGAAACAGATGAGAAAGGGATGACTCCCTCTGCTTTGACCATCAGCTCATAGAGTGCCCACGTCATTTCAGAGCATACCGCCCAGGTGCCATACCATGATGTATCAAAAGATTTTCCTTACTAAATGCAACCCGCGAGGTACAAAAATACATAACAAAAAATATAAAGTAGAGTTAATCATCACAGAACAAGGTCTGGAATGATCACCCAGGCCAGAGAACAGGGGATTTGAGCCCATTAGCAAGGAGGGATTCTTTGCAGCACCTGATGCATCATACCCTCGCAGATGGCTATTCCAGTAAAGCCAATCCATAGAAGCAGCCCAGCTTGCTAAATCACGTTAATGAGAAGATTGAACTGTTTAATGATCAAGACTTCGGCTGACTGTGTACATCACAGAATATTCTGAGTTGGAATGGACCCTCAAAAATCACCAAGTCCAACTCTGAAGTGAATGGGCCATACAAGGATCAAGACCACCTTGGTGTTATTAGCACCATACTCTAACCAGCTGAGCTAAACTCAGGGTCATTTTCTCCTCCTGATGTTTAGAGCACCAGAATGTTTCTCCAGGCAGAGCTTTGTCAGTGCAGAGTAGGATTTTAAGCAAGATGCTGTTCTGCTGAACTCAAGCTTACCTCAAGGCCTGTTGACATCATGGTAGTGGCATGCCCTGTTGGACATGGAAACCTTAAACGAACACGCTTGCCACGAGCCTTCTTGGATAGAAGCAAGAGGTATGTTGCTGACATGTGGTCATATTTCCACTGTGGGGTCAGGAAGAAAGAAAGAGTATTTTGTAGTTTAATCTCTTTGGAAACATTGCAAGTACAAGTCAAGCTCAGCCTTCTGAAAATGTCTGTGTCTTTACAAGTTTTTCTACCTGATATGCAACCCTCATTACCCATGAGTGTAATTTCAGACTTCAAGTGACTTGCATTATGTGTCTGAGATCAAGAAAAAGGCACTATGGTGGTTGTTCTTTCCAAGTTAGTTTGTAGTTCATGCAGTAGCATGGAAATGCTGGAGTAAGGATCTATCTCCTGAAGTGAATGCAAACCTAATAATTCAGTTTATCCAATACTTCAGCCAGAGTATATATTTGTTGGAAGTAACTCCTGCCCATTCTTCCCCAAGTGCCAACTTTTTGCATGATTTTCAGCAACTCTGTGTGTGTGAGGAACACAGACACCACTTCTGACGGGTTTGCAGCGTAGCACAGTTAGTTTGAATAACTTATGAGGGATTAAAAGTCTTCCAGTAAAGGACTTTGCAAGTATCACAAACCTGTTTGGAAGGACTTCTTCCTCTGTAGACAGATTATTCTGATTATTTGCTATGACTGAAGAACAAGGAGAATTAACTCCATAAATCTATCATAAGTATCACATTCATTTTAAAAGTCTGTTTCTGCTACAGTTATGTGGAAAACCCAAGTGTTCAAAAAAACCTAAAAATATTGTCACTGCTAACAAGTACAAAGAAGCACAAAATTAAATGTTAAGGAAGAATTTTGAGATTCAGGTAAAAGCTGGAGTTTACATCACGCTTTGTCTTTTCTGCAGCCTGCAATGTTATTGCTCACATTTGCACAATTCTCCTAGAAGTATTCAGTTCAACTTTTGCCATTTGCAGTCACAAATTACTAAACATACTCACTATTTTTAAAAATCTATGAATAGTAACTAAAAAAACCCCTGTATTTCATAGACTGCCTGGGTGTTGCTCTAGTATTTTTATATTTTTTTTATTTTTCCACTCTTTATTGAACCATTTCAAAGCAAAGAGTTAACCCAGCAAATGGTATCTGTTGTTCAGCTATAATTTTCTACAAATCTATTCTGACTTTCAGAGATTCAGAAGGATTTTACCATAGTGGGAGATAACAGTAAGATTTAGGAAGATCGCAATTAAAGGAGAAAAAGAAATAAACAAATTTGAACTTCTGAACCAGTAGCCTGTAGTCACAGGCTACAGCCAGATTCTAGAGTTCTGCAGGGGCTTCTTAAATCTGAAATATATGTAAAATATCATACTTAAAATATGTAAGTATTGGTCTGATAACACAGTAAACTTATTTATTCTATTACTGTATTTAATTGCTGTAAATTACTCACATATACTTCTTACCTCTGTTATTAATTGCAATATAGTCTCCCTGCTCTGCTCATGAAACACAGAAAGCTCTGTTACACAGTCCTCATCAACATGTTTCAGCTGCAAGAACACAATGCATATTGAAGTGTGAGGTTTTCAAGTTGCCCCGTAATCCATATCTGACAGTGACACTGTTGTGAAACCCAGTGGGCTGAGTCAATGGTCAACGATGATTTTAGACCTTGTATTTCAAATGTTTAGCATCACAGCTAAACATTGTAAGAAGCAGACTGAAAAAGTCATACTTCAACAACTTCACAGCCTGGCTCCTCACAGATGAAAGCTTATGAATTCAAATAAGCCATCCAAAAGCGGCTTTTTACTTTACAAAAGATTTTTACTAGAACAGAAGCTATGCTTTCATCTGTCTATAAATATCGAAAGCTACGAGCCATGCTCTATGAGAGCAAGCTGCCACAGATGGTGCGAGCACAGTCAAACTGCTCTTTACCTAGGGTAACAGTGGCATCTGGTGGCAATGGGAAGCATTTTCTACTTTCTACTTTCTACTAGCACTTTCTACTCACAGCCAGATTATTTTGGATTTTTCCCTCTCCATATTGCCATCATCTCTCACACAAGTAAAAAAAGTGATAGAGAGACAGGATGAATATTCTTTCAATGAAATTTGAATTTTTATGCAAATTTTCATTGCACACTAAATACAAGATTAAACATAAACACATCTAGCATGCCCCTCAGAATATATGTGTTTTGCACATTACATGAAGTATTGCTCAAGCAGACTAGAGAAGGAGCTGGTCATTCATACATGGAAGTACTTCATATTTTGATGAGAATTTTGTTATTCTGCAGATTCAGCTGCAGAATATGATGAAAACACATTTGAAATTTCTCCTCAAGAGAAATCAAGAGCAAGTAATTATATTTCGACAGCTAAAAGAATCAGAAAAGAACCACAGCCATCTCGAAGTTCATCTTGGAACAAATAATTTCATACCATGCACTATGAGGATGGTAGTAAACCAGCAAATACTACATGAAATGCTTTAGTATTCATCTGACCAGAATACTTACTGGGTATTTACTTTGCCACTGAACAGCATCAGAAAAACCTTGCATGAGCCAAGGGTGACTTAACAGGTGTTGGACTGTAATCCGCTTCTTTGGGTCAACCTGGTGGGCAATAAAAATCAAAGTGATACTTAAATTGTGGAGAAAAGGTGAACAAACAATTCGTCTTCTACACAGAATGTTAGGATGGTTAGGGACAAAATGAGAAACCAATACTGTTTCAGAGCTTCAGCAAAAGGAAGCTCATGCTCAAAGATCTTAGCTGTGAAGAGCAGTTATAGAACCTACAGTTACAACAGATCTCCCAGGGATATGCAGCATTGGCTAAATGCCTTAGGTGTAGCCCAAATGTATATTTACGCTACAAAACAGCTCTTGTTTTTATAGCACATCAAGAACAACCAAACACATGCTGTTTGAAGACTTTGTTAAATCATTTGCTTAATTATTTTTGTAATCAAACATTTTTCTCAAAGAGTTTTCAGCTGAAGGCAATATTAATCTTTTCTTCAAAAATTTGTAAGAATTAAACTTCTTATTTAAATACAGATTGTTTTTTAAATATTTCATTGATGTAATGTTTTGAACCAATGCAACAGTACTTTATACATCTGTTGAACAGAAACAATACCTTTACCTGGAGCATTTGGTCAAGGAGCAGTGTACTACTAGGAGAGAGCCACTTCGGAATACTGTATTTTCCTCTCTGGAAAAAAAGAAGACGATTTAGAGCTAACACTGAATTTCAAAAGGAGCTACTAAATTACTTGGACAATAGTGACATCTATACTTTAAAAAAAACCAAACCAGCAGGAACATGTGAACTTAGCTTTAAGAGTGATTTGCATAAATGTCATGGCAGTACTAAAACCCAGCAGCATTAGTCAGGAAAATGTCATGTTTGAATCACCAGCTGCAGTTTTCATCCACTCTGCTTGTGTGACGCATCTCCACCCACTTTTGCAGCTAATCTGCTCCTTTCTCCATTGCCTTGGTTCATCATATCAACTCAGTACTGAAGTTCTAGAAATGCAAACATACTGGAGTATGAATGACTGATACTAGCACTTTGAAATGTGAAGATTCACTGCAGACACTAAAAGTACACCACCCTCAGTATTATTTTTTGAATACATTATATCTAATGCTAAACTTTTGATAGGAGACAGGAGAAAAGTTACAGATCAAGTGAGATTATTTTCAATTTCATTTATGCAATTTCAATTATTTACTGTTGGTTTTATTTAATTTTTGATTAGAAGAAAATTGAAAACAGTTCCCAGACGTGAGGTGTAACAGTACCTAAAACGCAAACCAAATTCACCACCAAAAATCATTTATTTCTCAATAAAAATTGAGAAAAAAATAAAAAGCAGTAAAAAGTCATTGTCAAATAACATAACTATCATTTTGTAATGGCAGTTTTCTTTCCACAGATAAATGCCTTAATAACAAAATAGTTGGTATTATATGCAGCTACATTTCTAAGCACAGCATGTATTGCTTTGACATCACAGATTAAAGAATTTCAGTTACATCTTTACAGACACTAGTAGTAAGTTATTTATGAGTAGTTCTGCAAGCTGTTTTACAACACAACTTTACTATGAAATTAAGTAACACAGGTAACCTACATTTTGTTTTTAGTATATTGCTACAGGACATGACATAACAGAGTAATTCTCATCTATTGTACTGTAGGCAATACTGGATGGTACATAGGTTGTGATATCTACCAGGTGCATAAGGTCATACCAGAAGCACATTTTTTTTAACAGAGGTTACATCACAGCTTAATTTTTCAGCCAAAAAGTCGAGACACTGATTTAAGTATTCACAAGAGAACAGACGTGGACTATTCCAGGGAATTAACACTGCATGTAATTATTTTAATTAGATTCAAGCAGCAGATTTGACTTGGAGCAACAGATTCGAGACGAGACTACAATAAATTTCAGGGTTTAAAATGTGTGACATTAAATTCCACAATACTGGGTGTCCTCATTTCAAACAATTTTCAATTCACAACCACATAAAATTAAAACTAATTCAGAGTGGAAAGAGCAAGCACGCATCTTAACACCTGCAACTTGATTGGTGTTTGGCTGCTCCCAGACTAAGGTTTAAAACCTCATTTGTTGTTTCAGCTCACTTCAACGCATTCCACTGGCAAACATTGCATCACTCCAAACAACTCAATTCATAGTTCCTGTCCATGCTGGACAACTGTACACGGAATCATCTTTGATATTCTTTATTCAGGTCTCCATTTCACATCTGAGTTCTCTGCTCAATGAACACCTTAAGCAGTTGGATCATTTAGCAGGTTCTGCATCTTGGTGTAATGAGCACCAGAAAGGGTTTTGTCATCCTATGACAGCATGCTTATAAGTGGATACGTTCTCAATGTACACTGACCTTCTGGGTAGACAACACAGTTCACACCACAAGCAGAGAGGGAAAGGCAGCTCAAGTCTATTGACAACCCAGCTGTTTCCACTTCATAGCAGTTTTACTGAGAAACCATAAGTGCTTGCCAGCATTATTTGGACAACACTCCTAATCATATAGTTTAGTTTAGGTAGTCTTGCAAAGAGCAGGGAGTTGGACTTGATGATCCTTATTGCTCTCTTCCAGCTCAAGATATTCTGTGACTATATGAGTAGGGAAGTCATGTAATTTTAACGGCATCTCATCTGAATATTAGCAGTTTTACACAATCTTTTTGAATTAGATAGTCTTCACTTTTTTGGTTTTTTCCCTTTTTAAAATTTTTTTAAGTTCTCTCCAACAACTCCAACTAAGCTTCCTAGAGGTCTTCTGTCAAGTGTACTACAATTCCAGATTAAAAATCCACACTCTTTGATGAAAAGACCAGGTGCTTTATAGAGCTCAGACTGTTGTACACCCTGAAAACATTCCTTGTGCAAACCAGCGTCAGTTGCCTCCTGCCAAAGTAGTCCTTGAATACTCTCAAGGAGCGGTTTTTTGGTGTTTTTTCAGACATTTCAGGCTCTTGGTGAGAGGAGAATGAGGTAGAGGAATCCAAAGCCCTTACTCTACACTGTTGTTCATCATCCCACTCCCTTTACCAGAGCAAGCTTTACCAACACAGATTTTTATGGCAGCTCAGAAGTGGCTGGCAGAGGCGCATGTGTGATGAAGAACATCACTGTTTAGCCAAATCAAGAGGAGTTTACAGGGAAAGAACCAGTAACTTAATTATACTATTTACTATTTATTCAACTCCTTTTGGAAGAGGAAAGCGTAATAGCAGATGCTACTTTTCCTAGACATGAGAATGGCTGACATTTAAGGAGAGTATTTTTAGTAAATCTATACAATACAGGGAGAAGACAGATAAACACTCCGATACAAAAGTCCAGCCCACTAGCAAGAAAAGGCTTCTCCTGAAACTCAGTTTTCTACTGTATCATAGGACCAAGCTAGACTACTGCACAGGCTGAGGGAAAACAGAAAAAAAATCCACAAAAGACTGATCAAAAGAGTAGCAAAGCATAACAAAATTCAGCAGGTAAGCCTTTTTGCTCAAGGCACAGCTCAACAGATTCTGGCATCAGAAAGTAAAAATCTCCCATAATGCTTAGTGATTCCTGTTCCTCGTGTATTCTAGTACCATCAATACCTACCATGATCTTCCTGTAGACAGCCATGACATTATCATCATCAAAGGGGAGAAAGCCACACAGCAGAGCATACAGCAGTACTCCCATACTCCAAATATCTGCCTAAAAAATAAAAGTGACAGTTCACAAGCCTCATCTGTGTAAAACAGCTTAGAGACAGATAACATCGTCTCCTTTGGCAAAGCCCCCATGCAACTCGTGGAAAGTAGGCTCCTTAACTCTGGACAGAACTCTTATACTCCAAATGAAAGCATACCATTTTCAATTCACTCAAACTAGAGCACTAGTAAAACCATTACCCTCTCCTTAGCTCACCAAATTCCTGCATTACTTTCAACCTACAAGGATTTCACTGAAAAAAAGGAAATCAAACTCATCAGAAGGGATTTTGTACTCAAAAGTATTAGTGATTATGACAGCTGTCAGTACAGTTAGAATCAGCTTTAAAGACCCACCGGTTCTTATCTGTAGAGACATGACAAGGTCTACGTGCCTTGTACGTTGCCTCATACTGCAATTCCCACTTCAATCATAAGGATAAAGGAGGTTTGAGAAGCACTGACTTTGTGGAAAACAAAATGAAAGCAAGAGTTAGAGACCAGAGACAGTGGTGCAAAGGAGGTAAAGGAAAAAAGACAGACTCTATCCAACAGCACAGACAGTTGGGAAGTTTGAGGAGATTGCAGTTGCAGCATTTTGAATGGATTGACAAGAGCATGTAGAAATGTTCTAGACACGGAATCAAAGCCCGATAAATGCTCCAGTTTTTTTTCTCTCTAATTTTATTACACTGCACAGTACAAAGAGCAAGTTTTTATACAAAATTTGAAAGGCAAAGTACACAAGATACTGAGACTGCACAGAAATTTGCAATAAGACCTGGAAAATTAACAGAACAAATTGCTTCTTGGAATAACATAGTAGAAGGAAGGAATTTAAGTTCTTTTGCAGAGCAATACCTGGGGACAGTGAAGGATAAGTCAGGGATGAAGAAACCAGGTGCAGAATCTGTGGTCAAGAGCTATTCCAGGCTGTGACTGCTCAGTCACATAGCTTCTGAGAGCCACTGAGGCTTGAAGAAAGACAACAAGGGAGTGTATCTGAATCTCACCACCTTTAAATACATGGTAGGCAGGAAAAAAACCACCCTAACCCACAATTGTGACACCTACCTCTGAGCCAATGTATGCTTTTCCCTGAATTAGCTCTGGTGCTGCATAAGCTGGGCTTCCACAGCAGGTGTTCAGATGGTAATCAAGGCCACCCTAGAACAAGACAGAAAACTGATGACACAGCAGCATTGGCTCTAACACATACAGTGTCTTCTAGCAACAACATACTAAAGGCCTCAGAGGCTTCATTTTCCAGTGCTGTGTATATACAGTCACCTAATATTTTGCTTTGGTATAATATATGGCTTCACTAGGCAAAAACTGCCCAAGACCAGGAGAATCCCGTAAATGTTCAGATCGCAAGCTGTTCCTTCACATGTTACCCCAGCAGCCTTTTCTGCAGCTTCTCCTTTGATGGGAATACCTCCCTTTGTGACCACAAAGAGAGCAGATGGAACTTGGGAATCAGTAATCCAAGAGCTACTGGGCATGAGGCTGGTTGCATATTTATATCAATATTTAATGCAATAACTTCATGAAAAACCACTAAAATGCTTCCTTATTAAAAACACGTTATTCCTTAGCCTGGGCTTTGTTCTAAGTAGGTCAGAGTGAGATGACATTGTACCAGCAAGATGGTGGTCTAATACTCCTGATTTCCTGCAAGGTGCTTTAACTTGACTCAGCTAAAACAATCTGAGGACTTTGGATCAGTAAGACCTTCTTCCCATCAAAATCCTTCTTACCAGCACCCATCTCATATGTGAAGACGACAAACAGAGCAGTAATCTAGAAACCAACTTTAAACTTGGTAAACAACTCAGTACAACCATGTGGATCTAGAGGCTTTGTAAAGGTAAGGGGAATCTATTTAATTTGATCCATAACCTCCACACATGGACAAATCTTATGAAAATGACACATGCCATTGAAACTTACTGGGGGAAAAATGGACACCAACATAATCTTTACAGTACAAGCCTTTGTGGGAGTAGGTACTCTACACACAAGGCAATCTGAAAGATGAAGTGTAAGAGGAGAAAATCTGATACTCTGCTCAGAAAATGCAAAACTGTCTCACACTGTTAAAAGCCTACCAAGGAATTAGCAGTGGGACAACAACTACACGAACAGCTCGAATTCAGGGCAAGGCTCTGCACTGCACCCTGAAGTCACACCTGAAATTCTTACACGCGCACTGCAGCTGATTTAGCTCTGCTCTATGAGAGCAAGTGACACTCTTACCTTTGGCTTTGCACAAAGTCCAAAGTCTATCAGCTTTAGATTATGTTCCCCATCAATCAGCAAATTTTCCTAGTAAAAGAGAAAGTGGTAATGAATTCTTCCATAACACCAAGTATCCAAGAGACCACATTTTCTTTCACGTTATTTCTTCTTGGCATTACCAGCAGAATTTACCTAAAGCTCTCTTCTGGAGATTTTGACCGGTTGCTAATGAATATATCCTATATTCCAAGTGCGGAATACAAGCTCTTACCCGCTCAGAAAGGCCTGGGGGGCTGCTAGACAGAAAGCAAAAACTGAGGCAGCAGCCTGCCCTGGTAGAAAAGGCAGCCAGTGATATCCCAGGTAGTGTGAAAAGAAGCAGAGCTGGCAAAGTGGGAGAAGCCAGTTGCCCTCTGTTCAGCACAGTGAGAACAGCACATTGAGTTTTGGCCCACCCTCTAGCACAGGAAAGACACCAAACTGAGGTAAGCTCTGCGGATGGACACCAGCCTGTCCGGGGTGCTGGAGTACTTGTTCCATGAGGAAAGACTGAGGGAGAGATGGTTGTTCAGCCTGTAGGTGATAAAGCTTTAGTGAAGACCTCATGGCAGCCTTTTAATTCTTACAAAGGGGGCATAGAGACAGAGCCAGCCCCTCCACAGAAGCACATGGTGCGATGCTGACTGTCAACAAGCATCGGGACACATTCCAACTGGTACTAAGAAAAAGCCTTTCTCACAAAAAATGAAGTGAAGAGCTTAACAGGTTTCCCAGCAACATTATGTTGCCTCATCCTAGGGAGAGGTCCAAGATGTGACTGGATGAAGAAGTTTGATCTGACAGTGTTTTAAACAGGAGATAAAAGCAGAAGCCACTAGAAGTCACTTCCTAACCAAGTTATCTCACAATTCCATGAATCCATCATGTCTCCAGCTACAATCCAAATCCTTCCAAGAGGTACACAGAAGGCTTTGCTTGGGGAGAAGTTCTTTGGAGACAAGGATTTCATGAGCTGTCTATTAAAATGCCTGTACCCTAAGAATTTGCTTTTCTCAGTTATCGGTGTCTCTGAACACGCAAGCTTCTAACCCGTTCTAGGAGAAATGGTCTCAATGCTTCCATTCCCTAAACCCACGCTTAATTCCTGTGGTGACAGTAAAGCCACAGGATCAGTCCTGTGGTACATCCCTCCCACTGCCCAGTTCTCACTTGTTTATGTTGTGGGAGTCACATTTTCCTTTGACTGTTAGAACAGAACAGCTTGCACAACAGAGAGAAACCATAACAACTATCTTTGGGTATAAGCTGGAATAAAGGGGATAGCAAAAATGCCTAAGCAACAGCCAAAGTCAAATCCGTGTCTGCTCCACTCTCAGCTGGAGTGCACTATTCTACTTCTCTTCCAGAGGAAGCTCCTTCCTCAGATACACCTACATCCAGCTCAGTTGAGGAACAAAGCAATAAGTAGAAATAACACTTTCAGCAAATGTTAGCTGAAGACCTCTAAGCACAGAACAGAGAAGATACAACTCACACCAGCTCCATTCAGACATTTAAAAGTGGGTCTTCATCAGTATTTGTGCAAATCTGACTCCTGTTCAGACTTACTGGTTTGAGATCCCTATGGGCATATCCCTGACTGTGCACGTAAGCAATTGCTGAAACAATCTGCCGAAAAAATATGCGAGCTTCTTCCTCGGAAAGGTGGTCCTTAGAAATGATGTAGTCAAACAGCTCTCCTCCAGGACAGTACTGCATGAAAGCAGGAAAAAAAGAATACATTTGGGATACAGTCATGATATCTAAACATGAACAAGGGCAGTGGACAGCAAGAAGGCACTCTTCTCTTTCCTTCCCTCTGCTTTATCCCAGCAGCAACCAGGCATGCCCCAGGCCAGTGTGCAACAGATCCAACAAGCCCAAGAGCTTGACTCTTGCCTGATGCTTGCCACAGCCATATCACACTACCATCACAGGCAACAGAAACTGCCCAAAGGTGACAACTCGGTGGCACTTCTCAGGTTCCACATATCCTGCTGGTGCTATTTTTTGGAGTGCGAGGTGGGAATTAAAGTCAGTTTGCTTATTGCAAACAGTAAAAAATGGCTTTTACAATGAGACAGAATACATTGTCAGCTTCATATTTAAACTGTGGCATCTTGGACACACTCACCATTGAGAAGATTTTCTAAGAATTGTTTCATTTGGACTCTGCTACCATCTACTGCTATGGCTAAACCCAGAGATCTTCGCCACAGCAGAAACACCATTCCTTACCTCTAAAACCATGAATATTTTCTTGGGTGTCTCAATCACATGATACAACTGGCAAATGTGCTGGTGACTCAAGTCCTTCATGGCATCAATTTCTAATTTGACACGAGGCAAGTCATCCTAAAAGATCACAACAACAGCAAGGTATGGAATTGCCAACTTGTAGTTTGACAGCCTGTCAAACCACATATCACAGTAAGCCTGCACATCAGAACTGCTCAAACTGAAACCGGCACCAGCTCTGTCACTGCTCACCTGCCCTCCTCACACACTGGTCAGTAAAACCCAAAGGGGCAGATGTACTATAGATACTATTCTCATCAGCACTCTATTTGACTTACAGTAGTTTATTTAGTTACTTAATATTTAAAGCTGTAAGTGCCTCCGTTTCACAGCCAGAGAACATTGCCCTCTCCACATGAGGGCACAGGATTTGCGGTGCCGTTAAAATTCTTTCAAACCTACAGCATCTACGACTAGCCCACAGTGACAGGTCACACCCATGTTCCTGAGAACGCCACAGGAACAGCATGCTACCAACTCTGAAGTATCTTTTGGATTACCTGTAAAGCAAGCTTGTCCATGATTTTTATTGCAACTTTTTCACCAGTGAGACGATGTCGCGCAAGTTTTACCTTTGCAAACCCACCTAGAATTTGAAACAGAGACGTATAAAGCTCTGCATGGTGACCAACTTTCTCATCCGTAATCTCAGTCGCTCTGAAGCAAATACCATATGCACAGCATGGAGCATCTTTGCTAGAGGAAGAAGTAATTGCTGCCACCACATTCCAGTTACATTTCCAGTTCTGCCCCGCAAAATACGAAAAACATGACTCACAGATTCGGAACTAACAGTTAATCTCTCAGATAAACACCGAGGTGAGCGGACACATCACACACACTTGTTTGCATTCACAGACTGAGCCCACCTGTACCGACTGTTCCGTGTAATTCATAGTACTTGAGAATTTCCTCATAGTCACCTCCGGCCATTCTGCGACCCGCAGGACGTGGGCAGCTCTTCTCAGCACCTGCAAGGGGAGACCGCAGATCGCGCTCATGCTTTCGGGCACAGGAAAGGACTCAGCTACAGCCCCCGGGGAGGGCGGAACGGCTGTTGTTCTCACGGGCCAGGCACGGCTGCCCGGCGATAGGCGCGGGAGAGCCGCGGTCCCGAATCGGAGCGGCCAGAAGACCCTCGAGTCCCANGTGTTACCCCGTCCCGAAGCAGCGACCCCACAGCTGAGCAGCCTAGAGAGACCGTTACCGTTCAAATGCCCCGCTTCCGGCCGCCGGGATCGAAAAGCCAATCTCCGCGCGCCGCCAAACCGGAACAGGCGTGGAGTGATTGGCATGCCGGGAGGGAGGGAGACAAGGAGGCTGTGCTGCCACAGGGGGAAGGTCCGTGCTGCCGGTTGCTAACGGGGGTGGCTTCAGCCGAGAGCAGACCCTACGGACACAGAAAAGAGCGTCTGCCTCTTCCAGAAAGCGCGTACCCAGGCGCAGCCGTCGGGACCGGAGCGGGGTCCGCGCCGCAGGGGCTGGCGCCACGCACAAGATGGTGGCCGAGGCCGTTGCTCCGAGGAGGTGGTGCCTTCCAGCGCTCCCCTCAGGCTTTCTCGCCAAAGCCCCGGCTGCCTGTGGCTGCCATTCCCAGTACCGCCCCCGGGCCGCCTGGGGCCGTCCTACCCGAGGCATGGCGTGTTTCTGGCGCGGGGCAGGTGAGAGTCTCCATTGTGAGGTTTATGTTTAGATGACCACTAACAGACAATAGGTTCAGTACTGCAGTATTGCAGCTTTGCTCCATAGACGCGAAGAAACACGAGTCAGTTTGTACCCCCGTCTGCCAGTTATTTAAAGAGGCAGGAAACGTGAAAGGGATAGGGCAGGACACATGAGTGAAAAAAGGGAGGAAAACATGAGGGGAGAAAGGGCAGGAAACGTGAGGGGGAAAGTGTGAGAAACTAGAGGGAAAAGTGGGAAATCTGAGTGAAATAAGGGCAAGAAACGTGATGGGGAAAGTGAGAAACTTCAGGGGAAAAGGGGAGAACATGGAGGTGGGAAATGTCACAAACATAAGGGTTAAAGAACAGGACATCTGAGAAGAAAAAAGGGCAAGGAAACAGTATGGGGAAAGTGCAAGAAATGTGAGGGGAGAAGGGCAGGAAACATGGGGGGGAAATGGGGTTGTAAAATCATCAACTTTTATCAAAATGTCCACAGCAAAACCAAGCACTGCAGAAATCAGGGCGACATTCCTCCTCCTTGGCAAAGGTTCCATCCTTGGTCTTTGGCACTAACAGGTCTGATACCTCCATTGTCCCTGCCCACTGCCTGCTGTAGGCATGGGCTTCCAACAGGCAAGGTGAAGGACTGGGTGAGTAGCAGGGGCTGTGCAGGTTAGCTGCCTGGCTCTCTGCCCCTGCAGCTCTCACCTGCACACTGAAGGCCAGAGAAGGTGTTGTTATTGCCACCTCTTGTGCCTCAGCAGCAAGAGGTGCATGGTGCTCCCCTTCCTCAGGAGCTCTGGCTCAGAGGCTGTGGCACCCACTGGGGCAAGAAATGCTCAGGTCACCAGCTGCCTCTCCTGCTGCCTCTGTGCCCATGCTGCTGAGACAGCTAGGCCTCCTCTGGGAAGCAGTGTGAGGGTCCTCATTGTTCACTGGGCCCAAGGAGTTGTCCTAGATGTTGTAGGTGACATCATCTTCCCATTGGGACAGCTCTTGGTCTTTCTTGTCTTGTCCATGAGACAATTTTTTTTTTCACTGTCATCTTCCCCTTGGGAGAGCTATTTGTCATTGCTGTCTTCCCCTTGGGACAGGTCTTGGTCTAGGTGGTCTTCCCCTTGGGACAGGTCTTGGTCTACATGGTCTTTGCCTTGGGACAGCTCTTGGTCTATCTGGTCTTCCCCTTGGGACAGCTCTTGGTCCTTCTCCTGTTCCTGTTGGGACATTGTCTTTCCTGTAGAAGACCTCTTTTTCATTGTCATTTTCCTACTGGGACATGTCTTTGTTGTCTTCCTGTTGGGTAAATTTTTTGTCATTGTCCTCTTTCCTTTTTGTCTCTGCTGTATTCCCCTTGGGACATCTCTCTGTCATTCCCATCTTCCCTTTGGGACACAGCTTTGTCATTGTTGTCTTCCCATTATGGCAGCTGTTTATCACTGTAATTTTCCCACTGGGACAGCTCTTCATCTCTCCTGTATTTGTCTTGAGACAGCTCTTTCTCATTATTGTCTTCCCTTTCAGCCAGTTCTTAGTGTCTCTTGTCTTCATTTTGAGACAGCTCTTTGTCCTTGTTGTCTTCCCTTGGCACAGCTCTTGGTATCCATCACCTTTCCACTCTTTCTCCTCCTCAGATAAGGTGGCACAAGTGTTTGGAATATTTGCTCCCAGAAACTGCAGCATCCTCTGATGACTCATGATTTTCTCAAAATCCTGGAAAATTTGTCTGGCTTTCCTGAGCGGGGACAGTCCGTGCTCTGCACAGGCGGGGCTTCTCATATTCAGTTCCTGCGAAGGTTCTGTCTTGGACACAACACTCAGATCCTTTACAGTCTTGTGGTGCACCAGCAGAGACCTGCTGGTGAGGTTGCACTTAACAATGCTGCTCTGTCCAGCGCCACGTCCCTGCATCTCTGCCCAGGGAAGCTGATGTAGCCATGCTGTGTGCCCAGTCCCACTGTTCTGCTGACCGCGTCTCTGGCTCCCTATGTAGTTCTTGTGGGGGATGTCATGCATAGGGATCTAGCTCTCATCCTTCGGACCTGCAACATAGGCTTTAGGGTGGTGTGGTGCAGCCCTCAAGCTCCAAACACCTGTGGCTGTGCCCTGCTCACTGTGGGTACCCTGAGCAATGGGGACAAGTAGTAGGTGGCTGTCGCTGGCCGTGGTGATGGCTGTCGTAAAAACGAGACAACTCGCTTTTGTTGTGGAAAACAAATAAAAAGGTTTATTTGACAACAAAAGCCAAATTTGAAATCCTCGAAAACAGAAAAGCGAAAATAAAAAATAAGTCCGGGAGCGAGAAGCGGTCACCCGGGCAGCCGCAGGACTGCCCGCAGCAAGGAGCTGTACGACGCCGAGGCGAACCTGGGATGGAAAGGTTCAAAAGGAAAATAATTGCTCTCAGTTAAAGAGTATAAGGCCGATAGCTCGACACCGGGCTTCTCCACCACTAGCCGCTCATGCACAGAGGCTAAGAGCGAGGGCAAAAAAGCAAGGCTCCTCCCATCGAGGGCCCTTTTAAAGAGTGTTGGCTCCTCCCCTGACCACCCCTGTCCAGCCTCCATGGTCCAGTGGGATTGGTGCTATTATCCCATGAGGTAATCTTTCCCTGCCAATCAGCTCTTGTGTCTAGGGGATGATGTTATTAATAGTCTAAAGGCGGGAAAGTCCCTCATTAAAATTCTGGTTGCCATGGAGCCCAGTTACAGGGGTGTCAGTGAGGAGCTATTTTTGGCATGTGGCAGTTAAGAAACCTGGTGAAGTTGATTTTATTTGGAGTTTTGCACCACTTAGTTTTCGAATAAAACATGAATTGTACAGAATAAAACCAACCTTTTTCTTCCTAGAACTGTTACATATTTAGGTACACATAGAATCATGTAACTCTTACATCTATAAAACTCTTGCACACTTTATATTTAACTTTTAAAACTTCATAAACCACTTAAGACCGACAGTGAGGAGAAAAGGCCACTCCAAGGGAATGCTCGGATTCAGCTACTGGCAGAATGGAGTGGTCTTAATAAAACATTAAAACTTTTCTAAATGGGATACTGGTCACTCCGAGGGTATGCTCGGGGTCAGCTTTGGAAGTCTGGAGTGACCTTTGAGATTTTAGCATTTAGGCTAACAATTAACAATCAGTGACAACTTTATTTCTTAAAACTTAAAATTTTAGGAATGGTGTACTGACAGATCTTTCAAATGCAAAAGTCAATTTCTTAATGTCATATATGACAATGGCTATTCTCCTGCCCCTGGCAGAAAGCAGTCAGCTGCCAGCTGCTGCTGGAGAGGAGGCAGCTTGTGTGTGCTGGAGTGCAGCCGCCTGTATTGCTGGCAGATGGACTGTCTCTTCGTGAGTCACTCAGGTTTGGATAGGGCATTGACACACTGTGCACCAAGCTGTTCGTCTGCAAGAGAAGCTGAGAAGAAAGGCTGCCTGACTGTGGCCCTTGCCCCTGCCTCCTGCCTGTGCCTCCTGCCTGCCTGTCAGCAGTTCCTGAGGGTGGGAAGATGTTCAGTCCTATCTCCCCCAGTCTCTGTACATCAGTGTGATGTTCCCAGTGTCCTGTGAGCTCTCTGGGCAGAAAAGGCCTGGCACCGTGTCCCCACAGAGGGACAAAACCTGGTTCTGGCTGCCTTGCAGTGCTGCCCACATCTGCCTGTGGTTCACCTGTGTCTGCCTCAGGTCCACCTGTGGGCAAGTGGAAGCATGGGATGGAAGTGGCTGCCTTGGCCAGTGTCAGAGCCCCCAGACAGCTCCATGATGCCCAGTCTGTACACACAAATATACAAAAGCCAGTTTTTAAACTTGTCAGTTATATAAATGGTGGGAAATGGGAGAGGAAAAGGACAGGAAACAGGTAAAAAAGGGAGGGAAATGTGAAGGAAGAAAAGGGCAGAAAACAGGAGGAGAAAAGTGTGAGAAATAGGAGGAAAGAAAAGGCCAAGAAAATATAGCAGGGAAAAGGTTGGGACACATGAAGAGAAAATTGTGAGAAACATAGGGGAAAATTGTGGGGAATATGAGGGGAAAAGGTCAGGAAACGTGAGTGAGAAAAGGGCATGAAACGTGAATGTCTTGGTTCGAAAGACAGGTGTCTATCAAGGAAGGCAGGAGCCTCCCTCGAAATGGAAAATGTAACCCCCTTCCCTCCGAATTATAATTTTGAAATTAAGGGGCTTTCAGGCAAAGATATGACAAATAGGAATAACAGTTCTTTACTAATATATATACATATATGTATATATTTATAACAGGGCAAAAAAACAGTAACAATCGCAGTAACAACAAACAGAACCAGGAACCCAGTGACAGCCTTCTCAGCTGTCAAGCACATTCCCCTTTGGTGTAGTTACGGTCATAGCCGGCGCTGGCGGCTTCCTGTGAGCAGGGCAGGTGTGATGGTTCCCCCGCAGCTGCAGGGGGTGCTCCGGAATGAGCTAGGGGAGCATGCGGTAATGGCGGCTTGGGATCCCAGGAAGGGATGAACGAAAGGCTTCACAAACCCCCTGGGCAACCGATCCGGGTGCCCCAGCANGTGAGGAGAAAAGGCCACTCCAAGGGAATGCTCGGATTCAGCTACTGGCAGAATGGAGTGGTCTTAATAAAACATTAAAACTTTTCTAAATGGGATACTGGTCACTCCGAGGGTATGCTCGGGGTCAGCTTTGGAAGTCTGGAGTGACCTTTGAGATTTTAGCATTTAGGCTAACAATTAACAATCAGTGACAACTTTATTTCTTAAAACTTAAAATTTTAGGAATGGTGTACTGACAGATCTTTCAAATGCAAAAGTCAATTTCTTAATGTCATATATGACAATGGCTATTCTCCTGCCCCTGGCAGAAAGCAGTCAGCTGCCAGCTGCTGCTGGAGAGGAGGCAGCTTGTGTGTGCTGGAGTGCAGCCGCCTGTATTGCTGGCAGATGGACTGTCTCTTCGTGAGTCACTCAGGTTTGGATAGGGCATTGACACACTGTGCACCAAGCTGTTCGTCTGCAAGAGAAGCTGAGAAGAAAGGCTGCCTGACTGTGGCCCTTGCCCCTGCCTCCTGCCTGTGCCTCCTGCCTGCCTGTCAGCAGTTCCTGAGGGTGGGAAGATGTTCAGTCCTATCTCCCCCAGTCTCTGTACATCAGTGTGATGTTCCCAGTGTCCTGTGAGCTCTCTGGGCAGAAAAGGCCTGGCACCGTGTCCCCACAGAGGGACAAAACCTGGTTCTGGCTGCCTTGCAGTGCTGCCCACATCTGCCTGTGGTTCACCTGTGTCTGCCTCAGGTCCACCTGTGGGCAAGTGGAAGCATGGGATGGAAGTGGCTGCCTTGGCCAGTGTCAGAGCCCCCAGACAGCTCCATGATGCCCAGTCTGTACACACAAATATACAAAAGCCAGTTTTTAAACTTGTCAGTTATATAAATGGTGGGAAATGGGAGAGGAAAAGGACAGGAAACAGGTAAAAAAGGGAGGGAAATGTGAAGGAAGAAAAGGGCAGAAAACAGGAGGAGAAAAGTGTGAGAAATAGGAGGAAAGAAAAGGCCAAGAAAATATAGCAGGGAAAAGGTTGGGACACATGAAGAGAAAATTGTGAGAAACATAGGGGAAAATTGTGGGGAATATGAGGGGAAAAGGTCAGGAAACGTGAGTGAGAAAAGGGCATGAAACGTGAATGTCTTGGTTCGAAAGACAGGTGTCTATCAAGGAAGGCAGGAGCCTCCCTCGAAATGGAAAATGTAACCCCCTTCCCTCCGAATTATAATTTTGAAATTAAGGGGCTTTCAGGCAAAGATATGACAAATAGGAATAACAGTTCTTTACTAATATATATACATATATGTATATATTTATAACAGGGCAAAAAAACAGTAACAATCGCAGTAACAACAAACAGAACCAGGAACCCAGTGACAGCCTTCTCAGCTGTCAAGCACATTCCCCTTTGGTGTAGTTACGGTCATAGCCGGCGCTGGCGGCTTCCTGTGAGCAGGGCAGGTGTGATGGTTCCCCCGCAGCTGCAGGGGGTGCTCCGGAATGAGCTAGGGGAGCATGCGGTAATGGCGGCTTGGGATCCCAGGAAGGGATGAACGAAAGGCTTCACAAACCCCCTGGGCAACCGATCCGGGTGCCCCAGCAGGACCCTCAGGAGCAGCAGGCTGGAACAGCAGGGACGAGCACAAATCCCAGGTGGCAGATGAGATGTATCAAATTCCAAAGCTGTAGCGGGAAGCCCGGGAGGTTTCAGCAGGCAGGCTGTGTGGAGCTACAGTGTAGCAAAGGCTTGAAGCAACAGCAAAGGAATGGCGGGGGCAGGGCAGCTGCAGCCCGGCTCCCAGTGGGGCAGGAAAAGGCAGGCTTGGGATCCCAGGGTTTTCCCTGAGACACCCAAGCAGATGGTGAAAAGGTCTCTCTTTTAGTGAGGTAAGGTGTTAGGGTTTCAGTGTAACAGCCGCTCCAGCGAGCAAGCTCCACTCACGGTAGAAGGAAGGCAGCAGAAAGCAGAAACCTGCAGCGGCAACTCAACGGCAGCCCTCCTCCCCCTCCAAACACCTGGAGAATAAGAGCCCTTTTTCCCAGTTCAAATCTCGCAGCATCCCTGCCCTCCACAAGAAAACCCCAGGTGAAAGACAGTTGCCAGTTGGACCCCTCCCCTGTGGCCAGGTCTTTTGTCTCTCTTAAGTACTCAGTAATTTGTCCCCCAGGCAACATGTATGGAGAAAATTCTTTAAGAGAAAAAACAAAAGGAGTGATGCAGCCCGCTTTGTCGCTATGTCAGCTGAAGAACCAGTGCTGCCTCTCCCGAGCATCCGCAGGGAACCCGGCAATCTCGGAGTTGGCGATTCCCCATAGAAGACACCAGGAGGGGCTGTGGAGCCTGCGCACAGACACGCACGACTGCCGGTGCAATGAAAGGCACGATCACACAAACGGGCAGAAATCCAGGACATCAGCCGTGGGTAAAGGAGTTGAGAGGGGCCTTTCGTATGAGTTCCAGCAGATTTATTTGGTGGAGAGTCCAGGGGCGAAAAGACCAAGACATTGGAGGGTCTAGGGGTTTTATAGGGGGAGGTACAATGGGCAGGTAGAGCAGCATAAGCTAATCAGGTGAAGGTCAAGAGAGCGGAGGAGGTACAGAGTGACAACCCAAAATCCAATAAGGAATGAGGAGGGGAGGGACAAGGGAACAGGGAGCCAATGAAGTGCCAAAGAACAGAGAACATTCTAGAAATGATACATATTAAATAGCGGATATACATATTACAGCATATATACATAAAAATGGGTGGAGGGCCAACAGGCCAACCAGAAACCAACAATTTGCATAGAACCACAAAGGGCTGTGGGAGCTCGCCATAGGTTGGAGGGAGATGTCAGACTGGCCCACCATGAGTTCAAAGCTGCACTTGGACCTTGCGGCTCTCCAACCACTGTGGCAGCAGCCACAACCACCACAACAAAGGAGAACTCCTAAGACCCCAACAGTGAACCTCCCACTCCAGGCTCCATCATCAGCTCTGGACCCTGCCACAGCCCCAGACCCCACACCCTTGGATGTTGTCAGCATCCACCACTGACCCCAGACCTGCCCAGCTCCCATCACCCAGCCCTGGACTCTGCCGCTCCTTTCAGCTCCTGTAAGTACCCAGTCAGCTCCCATCACCCAGCTCTGCACCCTCCAAGCACCCAGCCCTCAGCTCCCAGGCACTCCAAATGTCCCAGCATCCTCAGCACCAGAAACCTCACAAGTGTCTAGTGTTCTGAATGGTGCCCTCACTCTTCATGGGCAGAATGATGCCCCCCACTCCACAGTCCATGGAGTGGCACCCAATGCACCCCACACTACATGCACTGGGGAAGAAAGCTCAGACACACCCGCTGCCCAACCTGGGGACACCCCCAGTCCAGCACTCCTGCCACCCACAAAGTCCCGTACCCACACTGGGACCCCCACAGCTCTTTTGGGACATTTTGGGACACCTCCCATGCTCTTCCCTACCCGCTCCTTCTGAACCTTTGTCCTTCCCAATAGCACCTAAACAGATTTGGGGTGACGGCTGCTGGGGGGTGGCACTGGGGGGATAACCACCATCTAGCCTGGTGGCTGAGTTCTCACTGGTTCATGATGGACTGCTGTGGAGTCACACTCCTGAAAATGAAGGTGAACGAGGGAATGGCCTTGATGGGGTCAGAGACGTGGGGGACATGGTGATGCTAGCGGACACAGTAGGCCTAAAGGTCATTGCTGCCTCCCCCATATGTCCCCTTGCTCTCATATGGCTCCCCATGTCCTCTGTGTCCCCCCAGTCTCAGCTGCCACTGCACATTTCTTAAAGCCCACCCTCAGCCACATGCAGGCTTTCAAGCCTCTTTCAGCCACTTCCAGTCCCATAGGGTCCCCCTTGTCCCCCATCAGATCTCCCCTGGCCCCATTATAACCCCTGATGCCATCCATCCACATGCGGCACCTGTGACATGCAGAATCACAAAATATTCTGAGTTGGAAGGAACCTACAGAGGATTGAGCTCTATGGTGTGTCAATACCATAACTGAGAAAGCTTACACTAGTACGCTAATAAGAAGGGGGATGAAGAGATCTCTTCACGCTCTTCCTTACCAGCTACTGAGTCTGTTTGCTGACTCTATTGGCTGCTCTCAGGTGATCAGAGTCCTTCCTGTTTGCCCCACTGCCTGCCCTGCCTGGGTGAACTGCTGTGCACACTGGCATGCCATGCCCTTGCTGCCATTCCATGCCATGCCCTGGGTTATCCACTCCCATTCGCCTCACTCTGCATCACTCGCGCTTCATAGAGCTATTTAAATCTCCCTCAGAAGCTCCTTGCACGGGCCCCTCCTCAACCAGTGGCTTCTCGGGGTGGGCTTCTAGGTCTTGATGAGGCTTGGAGCTGATGCTCAGGTGTTCCTGAGCTCAGTAACACCCCAATGAAGCCCAAAGACACACCAAGATACATGTGCCCATCACCCAGGCATCCTGCTCTTCTCCTGCTTCTTCATGCCTCAGAACGGGGCTTGTAGCCATGGTTGTGACATTCCAGAAAGTTCTGTGAGCTGAGGCCTCCCAGTGGCTAGGGGCCCTGTTCCTCACCCAGGGGTCCCGCCCTTCTGCCTCCAATTCCATGTCCCCATGGGGATCCACCAGCCATCCTTGTCCCTGCATTCTCATGAGGACCCACCAGCCCCCCCAGTTCTGTGTCTCCATGGGGATCCACCTGCCCCCTTTGTCCCTGTGTCCTCTGTCTTGGTTTTGGAGACAAAATTTTAGGAGGAAACACGTAACGGCATCTTCGTGACAGCCAAACAAAAGCAGCCCAGAGGTCTGGTCGCACCGTTATAGAAGGTGGTTCTCTGAACCCACAAAGAGAGAGAGCCGGTGAGCTCCTCACCCAAGGGAGCTGCTCCCTGACAGATCTTTCAGCAAGCCGGCAGAAGCAAAGAAGCAAAGGAGGGGACTCTCCATATGGTAATCCACACAAGGGTTTATTAACACAGCGGGACAGGGACGAAGAGCCAAAATGGAGCTGAGGGTATAGGCTTTTTATACGGGGGATAGCAAAGGCAGGGATAAGGGATACTGCCAATGGGACAAGGGATGGAAGGCGGAGTCTACAGTGTAGAGACCAATAGAAAATACACATAGGAGGGATTTGGGGAAGGAACCAATGGGGTGTCGAGTGTAACAGAACTTTCTAGAACATATGAATATTAACTAAGAGAAATTGAATATTTACAACTTCATACATAAAACCGGGAGGGGAAAACATGAACTAATTGTGATAGAATGTGTAAAACGCAGAACTGGGGGATTATGGGTTCTCACCCTAACCAGGGAGCAAGTGATTCAAATTGTGGTGCCTGACCACCACTGCTTCGTATCTGCGGTAACTTCAGTGGTCAGGGCAGCCTTGGCTACTTGCACCGCCATAGAAACACTCTGGAATGAGCACCTCCTCCAAAGGGAAAGGGCCTCCCCTTTTCCTCCACCAATGAGACAAATTGATAACAGCAGGTGAAAGTGAAAAAAACTGTTTATTAACACAGAACAAAACAGAAGAGAAAGAAGGAAAAAGAGCCTGGAGAAGGGCAGATGGGGAAAAAAAACCTGTCAATTCTCTGGCACCGGTCCTCCTCCTCATAGCAGGCAGAACTGGAGAACAGATGGAAAAACCTGTTGCTTCTGCGGCCCCAGTCCTCCTCCTTGCAGCAGGCAAAGCTGGTGGATTTCTGTGTCACTTTGCTCACTGGTTTGGCCTCCCTTGGGGTTCAGACCAGCCAGGGCCAACCTGCAGGCCCTCCGGGGCCACCCTGCAGGCTCCCCAGGCTGGAGAGAAAGGAAGAAAGATAAGGAGGCCATGGGGAGGAAAGAAAAAAACCACAGAACTTTTTTCAAAGCTAGCAGAAACAAAAAACCACCCAAGGAACAGTGCAGCATCCGCAGTGCACTTGCTCCAGAGCATGGAGGAGCGCCATTGGAGGCAGAGCCATTGGACAGACCCATTGAACCGACCCACACCCGGGGTCCTGCAGCTCCAGCCCTGCCCCCCAGGTCCATCTTAAAGATACAGCAGCCTTGGGCATTAAGTGGACAGTTGAGATACAGCAACCTTGGGCATTAAGCGGACGGTTAAGGTAAAGCAGCCTCATAACATCACCCCAGGACAGTCCTCATAGGGACCCACAAGGACTCCTGATCCCCATGTTCCAAACATCCCCCTTGTCTCCTATGTCCGCAGTGTTCCCTGTGGGGCTGGAGGGAATCTGAGGAGTATTGGGACCCACAGGGACATCGGTCATTTCTCCCAGTCACACATGAGGCCCTTCGGCCCTTTTTGCAGTGCTTTTCTTCTCCCTTGCCCATGTGACCTTTGCATTTCTTTTATAAAACTGCCACCATCTTGATCCACGACGTGTTTTCCATCTTACTTTACCACATGTACAGGCCCTGGCTGGGAAGCTCCAGAGGGGTTACCCATGGTGGCCCTGTGGCTCTACAACCCTCATGACCTTGTCCAGGAGATGTATAGCCTGTGCCAGGCACAGCAGCAGCCCTGACTGGCCAGGTTTCCCCAGGGATCGCCAGGCTGGGTCAGATGGAGAGGCTGCCAAAGGTCACAGCAACCATTCAAGAACCAGCTCCTGCCATAGTGTAAGCTTCCCACCTTGGAGCCCCCCAACAAGGGGGCCTTCCCCACCTCACTGTGTCTGCTGCCTGAGACTTGGAATCTCTGCAGGGTGATACCAAGAGAACATCTGGATGCTCATCTGAACCCTCTTATTCCCATTTCTTAGAGTAAAATGAGTGAGACAGCAACTCATGTTATGTACAAGAAAGAAGAAGTGTAACACAGGAAAGAAGAAATATTTCCAAATCCTAGTCTGGGAAACATGAGAAAGAGTGCCTGCCATGTCACTGAAATGTCAGGAAGAATAAAACTCTCTAAAACTGTAATTTCAGTGTTAGGAAGCAGACATTACTTTTTTTGGTGTCAGGTGTGTGGGGGACCGCTTCTCCTAATGCATACAATACACGCAAGATTCCAGAATTATCACTTACCTATACAAGGCATACATATTCATCCAAATTCCCAGAATTCTCCTCCCCTTCTCAGAAGGCATTTACATATGCAGAGGTGTACACTTTACAGTGGAGCACGCACATGCAATTTGGGGAATGGTCTCAAGAGAGTCTCCGGAGATTGTTTGGGGAGTAACCCCCACGTTACTCCTTTCATCATCACAAGTGTTATGAACTGGTTTAAACCCAGAAGAGCAAAGGAAACTAAGTCTCTGTATAAAACAGAAAGAACTTTGAAGACTCACAACACTCCCAAAAAATGTGATTAAAACCAAATGAGATTAAATGTTGATGCCAAAAAAATTCATGTCTTTTTATTTAACAGTAAGAGAGGCAAAGAGCAAGAAAGAGAAAAGTAGAGAAAAGTTAGAAAAAGCTACGGTTACTTTAAGGCAGGGTGGGGGCAGTGAAGCAGTTTTTGCCTTTTCTTTCTGCTGTTTGAAGCATCTTATCTGCTCTCTCCGACCTCTGGAGCAATTTGGCTGCAATGCAGCTGCCAAGATGCAGGCGTGGTTGTGGTTGGTTCACTCGAGGTGCTCTCACCACAGGACACAGGAGGAGGGGTACAGGTTCCACAACTCTCTTGTGATTTCAATTCAGGGGTGCAGGATTGGGGGGCAAGGTGGGGGGGTTTCCTCAAGCTGGCAGTGTCGGCTCTAGGAAGCCTCAGCACATCATGCAGCAGGCGATGGTGATGGGGGGCAGGTAAAGTCAGGAATTCTGCCCTTTGCTTTCCCCTCCACATTTTGCACCAGTTTTACCTTCCTTCTTATGGGCCTCAAGGTGGGCTACTCACAATCCATCCCACACATAGTTTTCAGGTGTTTGAGAGTGATGATGATAAGCAGACATAATGACAAAGCACTTTTTGAAGCCTTTCCCTTATTATCAGGCTCTCACAACAAGTCATCTGAGAACAGGACTCAAGGATTGTCTCATGTCCTGCTGGCTTGGTTGAGCAACTTTTATCCTTGGTGATTAATGCAACCATTTTATGGTTTGTAAAATTTAAACAATGTGACTCAGTTTCTCTTGACCCAGTTGAGATACTGTAAGCAATATGCCTTTGGAGTATTTATGTCAGCCCTGCCTGGGAAGGGTGTCCCCACCCACAGCCACCAGGACTGGTGTGAGAGCTGTGCCTCAGGGGCAGGCACAAGATGGTGGCCAGGATGCCATCCCAAGGAGGCGGTGCCTCCCAGTTGCTCCCTGCAGCTGCTCCTGCCCTAGCCTCAGCCTCCCAGGGTTGCTGTCCTCAGAACCACCCTGGGGCCACCTACGTCCTGCCTGAGACACTGTGTCTTGTGGTCTCGTGCCAGCCAAACAAAAGCAGCCTGGAGGTCTGGCTGCACCGCTCTCTGTAGCAGCTCCACAAAATAGAGAGCCGGTGAGCTCCTCACCCGAGCTACTCCCTGGCAGGGCCTCGGGCACACAGGCGCAGGCGAGGAAGCAATGAGAGAGGGGACTCGCCGTATGGTAATTTCACACAGAGGTTTATGGCAGTGAAGGGACAGGGACGACGAGACCAAAAAAAATCTGAGGGTCCGTACATTTTATAATGGGAATAGGAAAGGCAGGGAAAAGGGACATAGCCAATAGGGTAAGGGATGGAAGGCAGGGTTTACAGTAAGGGAGCTAATGGGAACAACACGTAGGAGGGATTTGGGGAAAGAACCAATGGAGCATCGAGTTTAACAGAACCTTCTAGAATACATATATATTAAAAAAGGGAAATAAATATTTACAACCTTCTACATAAAACAGGGACGGGAGAACAAGAACCAATTGTATGAAAACATGCAAACTATTAAACTGGGGGATTATGTGTTCTTACCCTAACCAAAAATATGCTGCTTATATCTCCGTGCCTAACCACCATTGCCTGGTGTCGGTGTCATCCTCAGTGGTCAGTGTGGCCCCGCCACAGTGTCTCTCTGCCTTGGAGCAGTGCAGGCATATGTTCAGATGATCATTAATAGACAATAGGTTCATTACTGCAGTATTGCAGCTTTGCTCTATAGACACTAAGAAACACAAGGCAGTTTGTAACCTCATCTGCCAGTTATTTTAAAAGGCAGGAAATGTGAGGGGGACAGGGCAGGACACAGGAGTGAAAAAAGGCAAGAAAACATGAGGGGAGAAAAGGGCAGGAAACATGAGGAGAAAAGAGTGAGAAATGTGAGAGGAGAAAAAGGCCTGGAAATGTGAAGAGAAAAGTGTGAGAAGCGTGAGGGGAAGTGTGAGAAATGTCATAGGGGTTGTTCCAGTTTAGGCTGTTCTGCGTGTTGATTCGGGTTGTACGGTTTCAGTTAGGATGGTTCAGTGTTACGGTTCAGGGTATACTGGTTTTTTGGTTTAAAGCACCAAGTTGAGTTTAGATTTCCTCATTTAGAGGAAATAGAGACTGCATTTAATATAAGAAACCAGGAGGTGGTGATACAGAGCACCCCCATCAACATCAGGGTGACATCAGCCTGAGAGAGACAGCCGTACCCACCAATCATCAGCTCCCCTTTAGCTGAAGCTGCACACCAATCATTTGAAGCGCCATGAGGGGAGAGGGAGAGACCTGGAGACGAGCCAACCGCTATCTGAGGAGTGGGAAATATAATCCAATGAACTGAGTAGCTAAGGGGAGACCTCATGGACTGACCAATCGGAGAGACTGTGAGAGGGTATAAAAGGTGGTGTTCACTTAGAGACTGGTCCTCCTGTGATCGACGCCTCTCACAGCGAGGTCCTCCCACCTCTAGTCAGGAGAGGGCTACTCCCCCTCCTGGTTCTTCCATCCTGCCTTTTTGGTTTTGTTTTCCTTTTCTTTTACTAAATCACCAGTTAATCGTCTTTGTGTATAACTGGCCCTCGTTTATTACAAGAAACATAAGGGGAGAAAAATGCCAGGAAATGGGAGAGGAAAAGGGCATGAAACATGTCTAGGAAAGTGTGAGAAACTTGAGGGGAAAATTTTGAGAAGTGTGAGGGGACAATTGTGGGAAACATGAGGGGATAAGTGTGGGAGGCGTGATGTGGAAGCTGGTGAGCCTGTCAATGAAGGAACTACAACGGCCCCCTGGAAGGATGAGCCTGAGGGTTCTATTAGGTTAGGGTGAAAGAAAAGGGTCTCTCCCATGAGGCTTTGTGTTAATTATGTTAATTATGTTGATATACCCCAATTCTGTTTTCCTGGTTGGCCCGTTGGCTTCCCTCCCCCCTTTTTACCCTGTATGTCTTCTCTCTGGAAAGCTCTCTTTTCCCGGTTCTTCCATTGGCTTTTGTTCCCTTGCTCCTCCCTCGCTACTCCCTTACTGGCTCCCCTACCTTAACCTCGCCTATGCTCTACCCCTGTACCACCCAGCCATTGGTCCCTGGTGGTTTCTCTGACCCTATCCAGTCCCATATTTAAACCTTGGACCCTCCATTGTTCCTTTGTCTTCTTCCCTGGACCCCTTCACCTGCGTGGCAATAAACTACCTTGTGGAACCCCACATGAAGATCATTCCCTGCTCCTTGTCATCGGCCTTTTTGTGGATTATAAGCTATCCAGCGTGTGTGTGCATGGATGTGTGAGAAGTGGCCTGCCAAGCGGCTCCCTTTGTCGGAGGCACTTCCAGAAGGTTGCGGCACCCACTGCAACAGTGTGAGGGCAGGAGGGCAGGAAACATGAGAGAAAAAAAGGGTAGGAAGTGTGAGGGGCAAAGTGGGAGAAAGCTGAAGGGAAAGGGTGGACAGTGTGAGGGGGAAAATGGCAGGACAGCTGAGGAGAAAAAAGGACACGGAAACATGAAGGACAAAATTAAAGAAACATGAGAGGAGAAGCGAGAAGTGAGTGGAGAAAAAGGGAAGGAAATGTGAATGAAAAAATGGGCAGGAAATGTGAGGGGCAAAGTGGGAGAAAAGAGAGGGAAAAGACTGGGAAATGTGAGGTGGAAAAGGGCAGGAAACCTTAGGAAAGGGGAGGAAATGTGGCATGGAGAGTGTCACAGGAAAGAAAGATGAGGGGAAGTGTCTGAGAAATGTAAGCAGAAAGGGTTGGAAACGCAAAGGGAGAAAAAGGGATATCAATGTCAGGGACAGCGTGAGACAAGTGTGAGAGGAAAGTGTTGGAATTGTGAGAGGGGAACTGAGGAGAGAAAAGGGCAAGGAAATGTGATGGGGGAATGCAAGAAATGGGAGGGAGTGTGAGAAAAATTAAGTGGAAAGCATGAGAAACACTAAGGGGAAAGTATGAGAAAAATGAAAAGGACAGTTTGAGAAAAATGAGGGATAAAGTGCAAGAAATGTGAAGAGGAAAGCGTGAAAAATATGAGGGGAGACAAAGGGCAGGAAATATAAGGGGAAGAATTGTGAATGAAAAAAGAAATATAAAATTAAATAAATAAACAAATCAATGAATAAATAAAAAAAAAATACAGACCCCTTAGTGTGGAGATACAGCTAGAAAGCAGAAGTGAGAGCACTGCTAAACTCATGTCAGAAGTGGACGCGCTAACGTTGCTAGGCCGCAAACCATGGCAGGCAGTACAGCCTACCACAAAATAGCTAGTGTAAGGGAATGGCATGTTTGGTATGTATCTCTGCCAGTTAGTGCTAGCTTTTAGTTTTGCAATATTGTTAAGAAACATAGATACAGTTGTTATAGTGATTACTGTTTATATAAGGATCTGTTTTTAGTTACTGCTGAAAAGGTATAAATACTTAGCTCTTTATCAATAAAATCGGCTTATTGCATCCAAGCAATCTGCCCCGTCTCTTCCATCACCGACTGTCCTGCGACACCTGAGCACTCTGCAAAAAACTCTGGAGGCCACTACTTAAAACAGAAGGAAAAGAGTTTCTGGACAGCTAAGCCACTGTTACAGCCAAGTTTTACCATGATTCCTACAGAGACTCCTTTCAAACTACTCACTGTATTGGGTAACAAAACTAGGGGTTTTTGGAAACCATTTCCATGCTGTCAGGGCAAGGATTCACAGACATGTATTTTCATCTTCACCTCCTGCGAAGGCTCTGTCTTGGACACAACACTCAGATCCTTTACAGTCTTGTGGTGCACCAGCAGAGACCTGCTGGTGAGGTTGCACTTAACAATGCTGCTCTGTCCAGCGCCACGTCCCTGCATCTCTGCCCAGGGAAGCTGATGTAGCCATGCTGTGTGCCCAATCCCACTGTTCTGCTGGCTGCTGGCTGTGTCTCTGGCTCCCTATGTAGTTCTTGTGGGGGATGTCGTGCATAGGGATCTGGCTCACATCCTATGGACCTGCAACATGGGCTTTAGGGTGGTGTGGTGCAGCCCTCAAGCTCCAAACACCTGTGGCTGTGCCCTGCTCACTGTGGGTACCCTGAGCAATAGGGACAAGCAGTAGGTGTCTGTTGCTGGCCCTGGTGATGGCCATTCTCCTGCCCCTGGCAGAAAGCAGTCAGCTGCCAGCTGCTGCTGAAGAGGAGGCAGCTTACAGGTACACTCTTACACAGGCCCCTCTTGTGTGCCGGAGTGCTGCCANTCTCTGCCCAGGGAAGCTGATGTAGCCATGCTGTGTGCCCAATCCCACTGTTCTGCTGGCTGCTGGCTGTGTCTCTGGCTCCCTATGTAGTTCTTGTGGGGGATGTCATGCATAGGGATCTAGCTCTCATCCTTCGGACCTGCAACATAGGCTTTAGGGTGGTGTGGTGCAGCCCTCAAGCTCCAAACACCTGTGGCTGTGCCCTGCTCACTGTGGGTACCCTGAGCAATAGGGACAAGCAGTAGGTGTCTGTTGCTGGCCCTGGTGATGGCCATTCTCCTGCCCCTGGCAGAAAGCAGTCAGCTGCCAGCTGCTGCTGAAGAGGAGGCAGCTTACAGGTACACTCTTACACAGGCCCCTCTTGTGTGCCGGAGTGCTGCCACCTGTATTGCTGGCAGATGGGCTGTCTCCTCCTGTGTCACCCTGGTATGGACAGGGCAGTGACAGACTGCACCAGGCTCTTTGTCTGAGAAACATTAAGGGAGAAGTGTTGGAAACATGAGGGAAAAAAGGGCAGAAAATGTGAAGTGATGCTCTCCTTCAGTTGCCATCAGCTTGATCTGGAGCTGATCAACTCTTGTCACCTAGCCCCAGACACCCCTGTGTCCATCACCCAGCCCCAGATGATGCCAGTGCCCTGAACTAGACCTGGACCTGATCACTTCCTGTCACCCAGCCCTGGGTTCCCCACCTCCTGTCACTTCTGAATCATCCAGGGTTCTCCCAGGGGCCTGTGAGCCCAAATACTTGCCTGCCCATACGCCCTCCTGTGCTGCCACCCCACAACCCACGTGGCCTTTCTCCAAGGAACCCCCTATGGCAATTCAGAGTGTCACCACAGAGAATGGCTTTGGTTGGTGTGGGCCCTTGGGAGAGATGGGCGGGCCGCATCTGGCAGGGGGCGAGACAAAGATCAAGAGGCGAGACAAAGAGTAGGATAGTTAACAGGAGACTGGGCAAGGAGATTGTAATCTGTAGTCACTGGAGATGTAAAACATGTAACCCTAGAAGCTGAAGTTTGTAGCTGCAGAACTGTTGGTTTGTAACAGTATATAAAGATGTGCCTGGTACAATAAAATTTGGCTTTTCATGCACCCGGTGAAGTCTGTGTTCAGTCACCGACACCCCCCACTATGACACCCTTCCCCAACTTCAAGAGTCCTTGAAACCTGAATCACAGGATCACCAGGTTGGAAGAGATCTTCAAGATCACTGAGTCCAACCCATGCCCTAATGTTGCCTTTCCCTGGTCTTAAAATTAAGAGCCAAACACTGTTAAGGGAAAAGGGGTTTTTACCTTGGTATTTATTTCAGGATCCTGAAGGTGCACCACTTCGTCCAGGTGGAATGCGCCGAAATGCACACACACGATAGATCATGTATACAATTTACAGACTTGCAAATTAGCATATTATCAAAGATTCCCCAATGAGAAGCTTAAATGAATAGTGTGATATCCCTCCATCCCAAGGAATTGCCCTTTGGATGGGCCTATCTTAGTTTACAAGATGTGTTCTAGAGAAGACCGTGGTTTCTCAGGATAGCATAGAACTTTCTGGCCTCAACTGCTAGGCCTCCAGGATGTTTGGTCTTCTGGCTTAATGGAATATTAGGACTATGCTAAGTTATCAGACTTACGGATTTACAAGTATGCATGCTAAAAGCACTGAGGAGATATAAAAGCTATATAAAAGGGTATATAAAAGGTATATAAAAGAAAAGGCAAAAAATCATCATGGCATCGCTAACACCACCTCAACTAAACCATGGCACTGAGTGCCACGTCCAATCTTTTTTAAACACATCCAGGGATGGTGACTCCACCACCTCCCCAGGCAGACGATTCCAGTACTTTATCACTCACAGTAAAAACTTTTTTGTAACATCCAACCTAAATTTCCCTTGGTGCAGCTTAAGACTGTATCTTCTTGTTCTGTCAGTTGTTGCCTGGAAAAAGAGACCAACCCCCACCTGACTACAACCACCTTTCAGGTAGTTGTAGAGAGTGATAAGGTCACATCTGAGTCATCTTTTCTCCAGGCTAAACAACCCCAGCTCCCTCAGTCGTTCCTCATAGGGCTTGTGTTCCAAGGCCTTCACTAACCATGTTGCCCTCCTTTGGACGCGTTCAAGCATCTCAACGTCCTTCCTGAACAGAAGGGCCCAGAACTGGACACAGTACTCGAGGTGTGGCCTCACCAGTGCCAAGTACAGGGGAAGAATAACTTCCCTGGTCCTGCTGGCCACACTATTCCTGATACAGGCCAGGATGCCATTGGCCTTCCTGGCCACCAGGGCACACTGCTGACTCATGCTCAGTCGGCTGTTGACCAGTACCCTTGGGTCCCTTTCTGCTTGGGCACTGTCCAGCCACACTGTCTCTAGCCTATAGCATTGCAAGACATTATTGCGGCCAAAATGCAGGACTCAGCACTTTGACTTGTTAAGCTTCATCTTATTGGACACTGCCCATCTATCCGACTGTTCCAGGTCTCTTTGAAGAGCCCTCCTACCTTCCAATAGATTGACACACGCTCCTAGCTTAGTGTCATCTGCAAATTTACTAATAGTAGACTCGATACCCTCATCCACGTCATCAATAAAAATATTAAACAAAACTGACCCCAGCACAGATCCCTGAGGGACACCACTAGTGACTGGCTGCCAGCTGGATGCAGCACCATTCACCACCACTCTCTGGGCCTGGCCATCCAGCCAGTTCTTAACCCAGCAAAGAGTGCACCTGTTCAAACTGTGGGCTGCCAGCTTTTCCAGGAGTTCACTGTGGGAGACATGTCAAAGGGCTTGCTGAAGTCCAAATAAACAGCATCCACAGCCTTTCCTGCATCCACCAGGCAGGTCACCTGGTCATAAAAGGAGATCAGGTTGGTCAAACACAACCTACCCCTCGTAAACCCATGCTGGCTGGGTCTGATCCCGTGGCTATCCTGTAGGTGCTGTGTGATGGCACTCAAAATAAACTGTTTCATTACCTTACTGGGTACTTAGGTCAGACTGACTCTGACTTACAATTTCCAGGATCCTCCTTCCTTCCCTTCTTGTGAATGGGTGTCACTTTGGCCAGCTTCCAGTCATCTGGAACCTCACCAGTGAGCCAGGGCTGTTGGTAAAGGATGGAGAGCAGCTTTGCAAGCTCATCTGCCAGCTCCCTCATCACCCTGGGATGAATTCCACCTGGTCCCATAGATTTATGAACATCCAAGCAGTTCAGCAGTTCTCTGACTGCTTCCTCCTGGATAACAGGGGGACCATCCTGCTCCCTGACACCATCTAGCAGCCCAGGAGGACAGTTGTCCTGAAGACAAACCGTCTTTCCGATAAAGACCGAGGCAAAGAAGGTATTAAACACCTCCACCTTCTCCCCATCTGCAGTCACTAAATTCCGTCCCACATCCAGTAGAGAACCAAGGTTATTCTTACCCTTCTTTTTGGCATTAATATATTTGTAAAAAGATTTTTTATTATCCTTCACAAAAGTTGCCAAATTAAGTTCTAACTGGGCTTTGGCCTCTCTAATTTTGTTTCTACATGCCCTAAAAACCCCCTTAAATATTTCCTGAGATACCTGACCCTCCTTCCAAAGATGATACATCTTCTTTTTATTCCTTAGTTCCTTCAAAATCTCCTTGCCCATCCAGGCTGGACATTTGCCTTGTCGAGTCATCTTTCGGCACACAGGGACAGTCTGTTCCCGTGCCCTCAAGATCTCTGTTTTGAAGCACGCCCACCCTTCCTGGACTCCTTTGTTTTTAAGGGCTGCTTCCCAAGGAACTCTCTGAATAAAATCTCCTGAATAGGCCAAGTCTGCCCTCTGGAAATCTAGTGTGAAGGTTTTATTGATGCCCCTCCTTATTTCACCAAATATTGAAAACTCTCAAATTTCATGATCACTATGCCCCAGATGGTCTCCAACCACCACATGTCCCACCAGCCCATCTCTATTTGCAAACAGCAGGTCTAGTGTAGTCCCTCCCCTGGTGGGCTCTCTCACCCAAGAAGTTGACAAGAAGTGACAAGAAGTTGTCCTCCACACACTCTAAGAACCTCCTGGACTGCCTCTTCTCTGCTGTGTTAAGTTCCCAGCAGATGTCTGGTAGGTTAAAGTCACCTGCAGGAACAAGGGCTGGTGATCCTCAAACATCCTGCAGCTGCTTGTAGAATAAGTTATCTACCTCTTCTTCCTGGTTGGGTGGTTGATAACAGACTCCCAGCAGGTTGTCAGCCTTGTTGGCCTTCCCCTTAATTCTTAGCCATAGGCATTCAACTTCATCGTCATTAGTTTCAAGTTCCATGGCATCAAAAGCCTCCCTAATATAAAGGACCATCCCTCCACCTCTTCTCCTTCTCCTGTCTCCTGTCTCTTCTGAAGAGTGCAGCACTCCAGTTATGCAAGTCATCCCACCACATTTCCGTGATGGCGACTACATCATAGCTTTGCTGCTGCACCATGGCTTCCAGCTCTTCTTTTTTGTTACCCATGCTGCGTGCATTAGTATACATGCACTTCAGCTGGGCTTCTGATCTCACCCCTGACTCTGGCTTACCACCCTTGGGCTTGCTTCTGGAGAGCTCAGTTGTATCCTCTTCCCCCCTGAAACCTAGTTTAAAGCCCTCTCAATGAGTTCTGTCAGTTCATGGGTGAAATAAACAACTTGCCAATTAAAATTTTAAACAGGAAAATTTATTAATTAGAGTAATTATGGACAATTAGAGACCAAAAGATGGCGATCTGCCGAACTACAAGGCAAAGGAGCAGCGCTGGGTGCTTAGCTACAGGTCAGGTGTGGCCAGAGGCGCACCACAAAGTTGGGGAGATACATTTTATACCCCGGAGCTGAGTATGGCTCCTCCTTTGACTCCACCCTCCTCGGCTATTCTGGTTAGGTCGTCTGTATCCAGGGTTCTTTTAATTGGTTCATAATGGTCCAATGGGGTCTCCCACTCTCTCCCCTTATGCTAATTGTGATTAACACCTGTACCCCCCCTTTAGGCAAAATCCAGAAACTTCTGTGATCAACCCTTAATACATAAGTCCCATCCTTAAATGACAATGCCCATCATACAACGTCAGCTTACATTACAATAAACTCGATAACCTTCCAGCCTAATCAAAACCCTTAATAACATATAAATGAACCCATTAACTTCATAATTCAATTAACAAACTCATCATACGAAAGCCAACTTTCTATTCATGTTCATAACAATGGGCTAAAATCCTTTTGCCCTTAACAGATAGATGGAGCCTGTCTAGCTCTAGCAGGCTAGGTGCCGTGAAAATTGCCCCATGATCAGAGAGCCCAGAATTCTGCTGATGATACCAAACCTTGAGCCACTTGTTGATAATGTGGGCCCTCATATTCCTTTCATCATTTGTCTCTGCCACCGAAAACATTATCTGTGCTCCTGCCCTATCAACCACCCAACCCAGTGTCCTGAAGTCCCTTTTAATTGCCCTGGTACTCTTCTTTTCAATCTCATCACTGCCAGCCTGGAGTATCAACAATGGGTAAAAATCAGAGGGCTGAATCAACCCAGGGAGTTTCTAGGTAATATCCCGTACCTGTGCCCCAGGAAGGCAACAGACCTTTCTGTGGGATGGGTTGGTTCGACACACAGGGCCCTCTATTCCGCTCAGAAGGGAGTCACCTACCACGACTACCCTTCTTTTCTTTATAATACTAGAGGTAGTGACCCATCTAACAGACAAAGTATAGTTGGGAGGCTCACTGGGCAGGTTATTTTCTTCTATGTCATCTGGCTGATCCTCCTCATCCTGGGCCTCATACCTATTCTGAAGTTGCACCTGGGTAGGTGATGGGGGTTGGGAGGAACTTTTATATTACCTTCCTGAGCAGGAACCCATTTCTACTCCCCTTCATCCACCAGGTGTTCTCCTATTGCCTGACAGTAGGAGGCATGTGTCAGAGACTGAAAATAGTTCATGCTTCAAACATTGATATAAAGTTTTGCTCTTTATAAAGAAGCTACAACCAAAGAAGCTGTGGAAACCATGTTTTTACTAGAAAATGGACACATCGTGAACCAGCCGTAAGATAGAAGAACCAGAGCACGTAAGACAGAAGGACTTGAGCACGTACACAAGGGAAGAGTCCATGGGGAGGTTGTGAGAAAGGAACAAGCAGCAATGGGGAGGATGTGAACGAGGAGCAAGCAATGTAGCATAATCCTGAGAAAAAGCNCATGTTTTTACTAGAAAATGGACACATCGTGAACCAGCCGTAAGATAGAAGAACCAGAGCACGTAAGACAGAAGGACTTGAGCACGTACACAAGGGAAGAGTCCATGGGGAGGTTGTGAGAAAGGAACAAGCAGCAATGGGGAGGATGTGAACGAGGAGCAAGCAATGTAGCATAATCCTGAGAAAAAGCAAGAAAAGGATAAGAAAATGCAAACTGGAGGACAGTTGTGACATACACAATGGACGATGTGACACACAAGAACCAATCATAAAGCATAAAGTAGTATGTGAAAATAGGTCTGAACCAATAATAAATATGCGTGATCATGTATAGGGAAAGTAAGAATTGTGTATTAGGGACAGTAATTCATCAATAAAATGGCTCCTGCTTGATTCACATTGAATCATGTAGAGTCCATTGTTTGTCTCCGCAAGAAGCCTCCCTGAAGACTGGGACTTTGGACTGAAAGTCAAACTGCTGATTAGATAAAGGGAAACCTATTGTTCAGTCATCTCCGGCTGAGGGAAAGGTGTGCATCTACAAAAGGCCAAAGCCACCAGCTGCGCTGGGAATCATCCCCAGCTGAGTTTGGGGTGAAGGGAGAGCACAGCTCACAGAAGCCAGGTTTACACAGACTCTCCCTCCAACCGAAGGGGGAGGAGGAGGTTTTGGGTACGCAATATAACCTCTGGTCAGAGGCAATAAACACCCATCCTCCGTTACACAAACAGGCCCAGCTGTGGAACCCCCAACCCCACTGGCCACATTCATGGGACTTTCACATGAGAGGCTTTGCACCACAGGACTGCACGTGATGCAACAGATCCAGAGTCTGCTGTAAGAGACTAACACCACCACCCCCCTGCCAAGGGGGACATGCCTGGACATTCCTACCTAGCCTGAGCATATATTAACCCATCAGATTCTATGGTTTTTTGGGGAACCTTCACCACCAAGAAGACCAGCTGGAGAGGATCAACAGAACATCATTGGGATCCACAGAGTGGTGATATTTTTCTTATTGTCTCCCAGTCCCTCTCTTTCTGGCCCCCGGACCTATGTTCTATTTCTTTCTTTCTCTCTCTCTCTCTCTCTCATATTTACTATCAAATAAAACCCATACTATTGTCATTGGCATATGGTCTTGTTTGCACCTCAATTTGGGCAGAGGAATTTCCAAAGAACCTTAGTAATTGGATCATGACAGCATGGGAGTCCTCTGACTCCTGGTGGGCTTCTCTCAAGGATAGAAGGGTGAAACTCCACCAGTCTGTTTCCCTTTCACTTTCTCTAATGCTCCTTAGTCTTTCTATTTCCTCCTTAAGCTCCGCCACCAGAGAAAGGAGATGGTTCACCTGTTCGCACTGCAGGCAGGCATCTTTTGCAATGTCTGGTACTACTGACAAGCTCAAACACTCCTCACAGGAAGGGTCTGGACAGGCAAGTCCTTCTTGGAGGGTTCTGTTTGGCTAGGTACAGTTTTCCTAGCTGTAGCTTTTGATTGTGTGAAGACCATTGCAGAAAAAAAACCAACCAACCAGCCAAATCTCAACACAAAAAGAAGCTAAGAACCTCACTAGCAAGAGGATACCTGCAACCCTGCCTGCTTGCCCTGCCTGTGCGAACTGCTGCGCAAACTGCCGTGCCACGCCCTCAGAGATGTGCCACACCCCTGCTTGCCTGCTCCTGTTCACCATGCTCCTGGCTGGCACGCTCCCTAGATCCCTTTCTTAATCACACCGCAGCTGGCCAGAGGAAACCACCCCCCCCCACGCCTACAGCCAAGTACATGGGGGAGCGGAGGGATATGGAGTTCAGGATGAGACCACCATGGGGTGAGAGCATCACTCATGATGACCCCTACCCCTGCATGTCCTCAGAGTCCCTGAAGATTCCTAACCCATGGATGTTCCCTGCCCATCCCTAGAGGTCCCTGTCTCCATGAATGCCTCCTGTCCCTGTAGGTCCCCATGTGTACCAGCACCGAAGGTGTGAACCTCTTTTCCATTGGCTTGGCGATGTCCACAGGAGAGTGACACCTCCTGCCACCCTGAGTACCCTGGCCAAGCTGGCTGCTCGTGGTCCACAGTGCCATCTGCCTGTTCACTGTGATCTGCATGGACATGGGGACAGCAGGAGCACATGGGACGGTGGGGACATCAGGGACACTGAGGTTTCAGACAAACATGGGAGCATGGCATCAACTGTAATGGAGGACTGATGTCCAACTGTGTGGGGTCCCAGTTGGTTCCAGTCCTCCTGAGGCTGGATCAGAATCTCAAAATCTTTCCTGCTCTGCCTGACTTGCCAAGTCTCATGCTTCTCTGGCCCTGCAGGCCACATCGTGCAACTCCCATCTGACATGTCAATGACCCAGAATGAGACCAGCAGCAGTAATTCTATTGCACTGGAAACCAGATGCTAAAAACCTGTGGCAACAGCTTCTATGGGTAGGGGCCACCCAGCAGCACCACAGCCTAGGTAGAGGGGGTCTCCAGCACCCCAGGAACTTCCCAGTCCATGGAGGGGTACTGAAAGCAACCAGAAATTGCATAGGTTGGGAGGAAAATTTCGGATACTCCTCTACCCAGACTGGAGACACCTGGAGACAGCTATGTTTACGGTAAGGGTCAAGATAAGGGTCAGTGTCAGGGCCAAGGTCAGGTTAGGTGTTAGGGTTAGGCATTAGGGTTCGGGTTTGGGGTCCGGGTTTGGGGTTAGGGTTCGGGT
>VXAD01011631.1:19451-37222 GCA_013399195.1 Dicrurus megarhynchus | reverse complement strand
AAGTAATGGGCATTTTGAACCAATCCACTACAAGGGGTCAGCTTTTGCTTTAGTTAAATTCAGGTAGTGGAGATTCTGTTTGGAAAACATCAGCCATTGGCTTTATTTAGGAGGAGATGGATGGCATGTACAGCTTTCTGCTGCAGAGCCAGTCTTGGATGGGTAGTGATTGGTCTTGCACAGCTTCTGATGAAGATGCTGACAGTGATATTAGTCCCAGTCTTCTCCCCTTTGGGTAAGGACTCCTTTTCCCATCTAGAATTGCATCATATAATCCAGTGTGTTGCTCATTCCAGCTCTGTGGATGGCCTGGCACTCTACTCTTGACAATACTGTGCCCATGAACTGTCTTAGTTTGAAAAAACGACACAGAGATGTGGGGAAAAGGAGTCAGCTTTGTTCAAGCAGAGAGACTCTGTCTGGCCTCTACATTTGCTATACAGCAGAAATAGGAGGTCTGTAATGATTAAGTGTTTTAACAAAGATTAATTTTGCTCCAACAAAGATTAATTTTGCTCTAACGTGGAAGTAAGCCAAAAGCAGTTTCCTAGAGGGATTGCATTTGCTTCTCATCTAGATGTTTAGAGTTTCCTCCTGATAACTAACCAGAGCTTTCTGCCTGTTGTTGAACAGTTTTTTCACTAATGAAACCAGTAGTAAAATAAACAAACAAACAAACAAACAAAACCCAACAACCCACCTCCCCCACCCCCCCAAAAAAAACCCAACAAACAAAACCCCCCAAAAAACAGGGAAGTGGAGGGGCAGTGTCATCATGCATTGTCCTTTTCCCTGCTCCTCTCTGATGGGTCTTCCCCAGGTGTGCATGGGCTTTCATGATTTCCTTGGGACCCACACTGTCACTGGAGTCATTCTGGGGCTCTCAGCTAGCCATGGGTCAGTGCTGTTTTGGGGCTCTCAGTCAGCCATGGGTCAGTGCCATTCCAAGGCTCTCAGCCAGCCCTGGATTGGTGCTGTTTTGGGGCTCTCAGTCAGCCATGGGTCAGTGAGTGCCATTCCAAGGCTCTCAGCTGGCCACAGGTTGATTCCATTATGGGGCTCTCAGTCAGCCATGGGTCAGTGAGTGCCATTCCAAGGCTCTCAGCTGGCCACAGGTTGATTCCATTATGGGGCTCTCAGTCAGCCATGGGTTGGCCCCATTCCGGTGTGGACGAGGCTGAATGAGGCTCCCAGTGGGGGTGAGCAGTGACCACCCCACCTACACAGAGCTTGCCCTGTCCCCCACCATTTCCCACTGGGTTGTTTTGAGCCAGTCAGCTGTTCCTCTGGTCTCTTACACCACTTCAACCAAATAAAGCAGCAAGAGAATTAAACTAGTTTAACTAAATAAACCAATTAAACTTGTTAAATTAGATGAACCAATTAAACCAATTAAACCAGTTATAAACTTATTGCCAAACCATTTAAATAATTTAAAACATTTAAACCAGTTGAGTTAGATCTGATTAGATAAATTACTTAAATTACATAAATTAGAGAAATTAATTAAACAAGTTATAATAGACAATTTAGCCAGTTAAACCCATTACACCACCTAAAGGTGCCAGGCCCTAGGGGACTTTGCCCTGGACTCACCACCAGGAAGTCAGATCCATTTTTCCACCAGGAAGTTGGAACTTGGGATTTTTCCAGCCAGGGGAGGGATTTCTCTGCTCCAGGACATTCCCAATCCCAATGGAGACCCAGAGGGCACTCAGAGGGGGAGACCACAGACAAGGGAAGCACCAGTCTGCTGGGGAAGGTCAGGAGCTGGGGAGGAGATTCTGGATCCAGGATCCAAGAAGATCCCAGTGCTGAGGAGACCCCAGAACTAAAGAAATCCCAAACCCAAGGAGAAGAATTCTGTGCTGAGGAGACCCTGGATCCAAAGAGACACTGAATCTGAGAAGATTCCAGATCCAAAGAGATTCTGGATCCAAGAAGTTTCCAGAGACAAGAACAAGATCTCAGAGCTGAGAAGATTTTGAATCCAAGGGGACACCAGAGCTTGATAGTAGAGGGTTAAAATGTTTTAAAATTGTAGTAGCATAGATAGGCTTTGAATAGGCATTGTTTTTGTTAAGCCTTGTGATTCTGCACCTGTGTGTACCTGCAGCACAGGTAGTACTGTTACACTGTGTTATAGGTATGCAACGATTATTTAGAAATCACATATTGGCTAATCGATAAAATCACAGGATGATTGTGGGAGACGGACTTGAAGGGGGCTTGCAGAGTATGCCTGAATGATTACAATGAACCAGAAGCTCATGCTCTGTTGATTACAATAGTACAATGGATAGTTAATGATCAACATATGATTCTATAGTGCTTATGTAAGGAGAGAGTATAAAATGTGTTCACCCCAAACTGATGTTGGAATCAGATTTGGGTTTGTACCCCGATTCCCAGAGCTCTGCAATAAAAGCACCTGCATATAATCATTCCGTGATTATGTGTTTCTACGCTAACAAGCTGAGGAAAAGACCCTGGATCCAAGAAGAACATTCTGGAGCCAAGAAGATCAGGGAGCTGAGGAAAAGAACCTGAAGCCAAGTAGAAGATTCTGGAACAAAGAGGCTCCGGATCTTGAGGAGGAGACCTGGGAATGAGAAGATTACGGATTCAAGGACACTCCAGAGCTGAGAAAATTCTGTCTCCAAAGAGAAGACCTAGCATTGAGGAACCCCCATATCAGAGGAGTAGATTCTGGCCCAGTGGAGCAGCCATTCCTGTGCCAAGATGTGGGAATTCTTGGAGCGGACTGTGGAGATCCAGATATCTAACAGCACCCGGAATGTCACCTTGGAGAACCCCAGGTGAGGGGAAGGTGGGGGAGGACCCTTGGGGTTGCAGAGGGGCGACTTTTGGGTGGGGTCATCAACCCATGGTGGGAGCATCTCCCAGGGTTTGATCCACCTCCTACTCGTTTCCCAATGCTCCCACCATCCCCCAGTAGTCCACCATTATCTCCCATTGGTTGCAGCACCAGTGGTGCTGAGACTGTCTCCTACTGGTACCACCACCTACCACTTGTTCCACCTCAATCTCCCAATGATCTCACCATCCTCTCCTGATCCCCCCCCCCCCTTTCTCCTCCCCAGGACCTACTTCTACAGCGGCCACAGCTCCATCCCCCCCAGCCCTTCCGTGCCCCCAGCTCCTCTGACACCTCCCAGTTCTCCAGCCCCCCATTCCGCGTTAAACACTTCCGCCTTCTCCCCATCTGTGGTCACTAAATTCCCTCCAGCATCCAGTAGAGAACCGAGGTTGTTCTTACGCTTCTCTTTGCCATTAATATATTTGTAAAAACCTTTTTTATTATTCTTCACAAAAGTTGCCAAATAAAGTTTTAACTGAGCTTTGGCCTCTCTAATTTTTTTCCTACATGCCCTAACAAACCCCTTAANGACCTCTGTTTTGAAGCACGCCCACCCTTCCTGGACTCCTTTGTTTCTAAGGGCTGCTTCCCAAGGAAGTCTTTGAATAAGTCTCCTGAATAGGCCAATGTCTGCCCTCTGGAAGTCCAGTGTGAAAGTTTTATTGATGCCCCTCCTTGTTTCACCAACACTGAAAACTCTATAATTTCATGATCACTGTGCCCCAGATGACCTCCAACCACCACATCTCCCACCAGCCCATCTCTGTTTGCAAACAGCAGGTCTGGCGTAGTCCCTCCCCTGGTGGCTCACTCACCAGCTGTGACAAGAAATTGTCCTCCTAAGAACCTCCTAGAATGCCTCTTCTCTGCTGTGTTGAGTTGCCAGCAGATATCTGGCAGGTTAAAGTCACCTACAGGAACAAGGGCTGGTGATCTTGAAACAGCCTCCAGCTGCTAATGGAATAAGTTATCCACCTCTACATCCTGGTTGAGTGGTCAATAACAGACTCATACCAGGATGTCGGCCTTGTTGGCCTTCCCCTTAATTCTTACCCATAGGCATTCAACTTCATTGTCATTAGTCTCAATTTCCACGGCATCAAAAGCCTCCCTAATATAAAGAGACACCCCTCCACCTCTTCTCCCTCTCCTGTCTCTTCTGAAGAACTTGTAGCCATCCAGTGCAGCGCTCCAGTCACGTGAGCCATCCCACCACATTTCCATGATAGCAACTACGTCACAGCTTTGCTGCTGTACCATGGCTTCCAGCTCCTCTTGTTTGTTACCCATGCTGTCTGCATTAGTGTACATGCACTTCAGCTGGGCTGCTGACTTCACCCCGACTCTGGCTTACCACGCTTGGGCTTGTTTCTGGAGAGCCCAGTCACATCCTCTTCTCCCTTCAAACCTAGTTTAAATCCTTCTCAATGAGTTCCGCCAGTTCATGTGCTAGAATCCTTTTGCCCTGAACAGATAGATGCAGCCCGTCTGGTCCCAGCAGGCCAGGTGCCGTGGAAGTTGTCCCATGGTCAAAGAAACCAAAATTCTGCCAATGACACCAACCCTTGAGCCACCTGTTGATAATGTGGACTCTGCTGTTCCTTTCATCATTTGTTTCTGCCACCAAAGAGACTGAGCAAAACACTATCTCTGCTCCTGCCCTATCAACCACTCAACCCAAACAAACAAACTTTACAAACAAACCGTAAGCCTGCTGGCAAATAAAGCCAGATACTGAGAGGTGAAAGAAGCAATGGGAGGAACCATAAATTCCATAGGAATTCCACTAATTGACACAGACTGTTACTCACTCAAGACTGTGCTAATCCCTGGATTTAGAGAAAAAGAACAGAGACAGAAGGAAAAGAAGGGCAGACAGGGGGTGTGGGGGGTACACATTAGAAAGGGAGTTTATATTAAGCAATTTGGGAAGTTTGTACCTCTCAAGTACCTCAGCCAATGGGGAAAGAGAGAGGGAAATGCAGCTGGGAAATTAGAATAAAAAGGAGGCTGCATCCTCTTAACAATTTGAGAGACCCCAGGGGAAATGCCCATGACCTCTCCCTTTATTCGAATCAAGTTACAGGACTCCTCTGTCTCCTTTTTGGACATAAACCTCTGGTGTTTGTGGATTAATTTTCCTGGCACTTGCATTCTTTGCATTCTTCTTGAACTCTGAGAGTGTGTTCATGTGAGAGTGGTGTGTTGATTTGAGTTTGCCAGCATATCAACATGGGGATACCTGTGATACAAAAATTCATTTGCAGAGAGAGTGTTGGAGCTTGATTGAGTGTTTGCTGGGGTTTTCTGGGGTTTTGGAGTTGATTTTTGTGTGGCTGAGATCGCATTTGTGGACTTGTGTCACCCTCTTGTGTCAGTTTTAGTGATTGCAGATTTGGCAGTCCCCTTTCTCTTCCCCCCTCCATTACAAACCCAGAAATACCGTTATGACTTTCAGAGGTAATAGCTTGTGTATTTGTAATTATTGAACATGGGGCCAGTTTAGTCTAAAACTAAAGTGGGAGATGATATTCCAAATTCTCCATTGAAATCTATATTAAAAAACTGGAAAGTGATGGGAGGAGACCCACTAAGTAAACCTCAACTAATCCAATATTGTAATCAGTGGTGGCCAGTATACCAGCTAAACTACCAAGCTGAATTACCAAGCTAAGTGGTCAGAGAATGGTACCTTTGTTTAAAACACCCTTTTACAGCTGATGTTGTTTTGTAGAAGAGAAGAAAAATTGAATTAATTGCCTTATGTGGATTTGTTCTTTTATTTGGAAAACCATCTGGAATTGCAAAAGGAGTGCCTGGTGGTGGGGTGAACCTGGGGTAAACAGAAAGTGTCTCATGGCCTGGTAGTGGTAAAGGTTACCTTTCTCCCTGATCAATCTTGAGGCATGGGTGAGATGCCTCACCTCTTCTCTATCAAGAATATCCAAAGAGAGCATCTAAAGTATTTGAAACCATTCTCTAGACCCACAACCCAGATTGAGGGGATATACAAGTTCTGCTAGATAATCTAGTAGATTCTACAGAAAGAGAGATGGTACTCCAGACTACTAGGAGGGAGGTGGACAGTATAGACACAGAGGGCAGGCTACCAGGAACTGTTGAAGAGCACTTTCCCTTTCTAAACCCCCATTGGGGCCCCAGCACCAGGGAAGGGAAGGATTTTCTCTGACAATATCAAAAGTGGATATTATTTGGCTTTAAACACACAACGCCAAGGGCAATCAATTGTTCTAAACTTTATGAGGTGAATCGCTCTAAACCAAGCCTAGAAAGACCTCAGAGACAGAGTCAGAGAAGCGGGCATTTGCTTTATTTGGCACTGGGTGTGTGGGGGATCGCTCCTCCTAACACATACACAGAGGACTCCATACAGGACAGTATATGGTTAAAATTCACAAATATTCATCACATTCCTTGGGATAGGAGTGGTTATACAAATTACTTCTCGGAAGTCATTAATGTCATTAGCATACGTGCCACACATGCACTGTGTACCCTGGTGGTCGCACTGAGGAAGGCTCCCTGTCTTCCTTGGGGGTCTTTCTGGTGAAGGCTAGTAGTCTACCTCACAATGCACTTTTCGCCTTTCTTTCTGGAGCACGCGCAGTCCTTCGTTGGCTGATTCAGCGGTTTCTGCGCTGGTTTCAACAGGTTCTGTTCCTCTTATCTTGACAAGATGCATTCTGTTTCTCTTATCTTGATAAGGCTAAGGCGCATCCTGCTTGTTAGGTTTGTGATTAACATTTGCTGACTCTTAATAGTCAACTCGTGCTTACATGAGTTAGCTATTGATCAACCCCTCTCAGAGGCGAAACAAGAACCGCATGAGACTCTGACTGCATTTGCAGAATGCCTAAGGGCAGCTGCCAGGAGATACACTAATATTGGTCCAGTGAAACCAGAGGAAGCTGGGCACCTAGCTTCCATATTTGTAGGGAACTCAGCACCAGATATTAAAAAGAAGCTGGAAGAAGCAGACTCTCATGACCTAGGGAAACTCTTACAAGTGGCCTGGATAGCTTGTAATAATAGGGAAGAAGAGGAAGAAAATAAGATCTGGGAGAAAGTCAAGGAAGAGGAGGAAAAAGAAAAGAAACAGCAAATGGAGAGGGAGAAGTGTGTCATAGGGATGCAATACTAATAGCAGACCTGAAGGGGGTGCCATTAAGGGCAGAACAGAGAGGGGCCCCACCCAGGGAGGATTGAAGTGGATCAATGTGCTTATTGTAAAGGGTTTGGGCACTGGAGACTGGAATGTCCCCAGAAGCAGAGGGGGGTGGAGGGAACAGAACTACCCCTACACCAAGAAGGAAGGGGACCAGGAGTAGAAACCCCAGCCAAACCCCTGGTTACCACAGAGCTGGGAAAACAGAAAATTAACTTTTTAATAGACATTGGGGCTACTTATTCAGTATTAAATACAAACCAGGGAAAATTAGGCCAAAAACCTGTAAATGTTGATGCAACAGGGAAGGCAGAAAAGTGAGCATTGTTTAACCCCATTAATTTTAAATTTGGCAAACAATGGATAACACACCAATTTATTTATATGCCAGAGTGTCCGGTACCTGTTTTGGGAAGGGATCTATTAAGTAAATTGGAGGGTCAAATTATATTTAAAGATGGAAAAGTATAACTATTGGTCCCTGAGACTAAGGCCATTGAGGCCAGAACTTTTATGTTATGGGGTATGCCGGAACCAGACAGTTCTGGAGGAATACTGGAAGCCATAGAAAATGCAGTAACACCCTTGGTTTGGGCCAGTGGAACTCCAGGACATTCCCAGTGAGCTCAGCCTGTAAGGTTTACCCTAAAACCTGGATCAAAACTGGTAAGGCAGAAACAATATCCTTTAAAATTGGAAGCTAGAAAGGGAATCAATAATAGAAAATTTCAGGGAATTCGGATTATTGATAGAATGTGGATCAGAATATAACACTCCTATTCTGCCAGTTAAAAGAACTGGAACAGACAAGTAAAGCTTAGTACAAGACCTACAAGCAATCAATCAAAAGTTCAGGATATCCACCCTGCTCTAGCCAATCCATATACCCTGTTAACATCCCTTACAGAATATCACCCATGGTTTACAGTAAAAGATTTGAAGGATGCCTTCTTTTGCACACCTCTCAATAAACAAAGTCAGGGCATTTTTGCCTTTGAATGGGGAAATACCCAAACTGGTCGGAAGACACAGCTTACCTGGACTGTGTTACCACAAGGATTTAAAAATAATCCAATGATTTTTGGGAACCAATTGGCAAAGGAGTTAGAGACCTGGAAGAAAGAGAACTTCGAAGGCTTGGTGCTGCAGTATGTTGATAACATCTTACTAGCAACTGAAACTAATGAAAAGTGCATGGAATTGACTATCAGTCTCCTAAATTTCCTAGGCCAAGGAAGCTATAAAGTGTCTGAGGAAAAAGCTCAAATCATGAAGCAGCAAGTTACCTACCTAGGGTTTGAAATCATTCAGGACAGCAGAAATTGGGAACAGACAGAAAAGAGGCCATCTGCTAAGTACCTCAGCCTGTGACTGCCTGAGATTTAAGAGCATTCTTGGGTATGGCTGGATGGTGCAGATTGTGGGTCTCAAATTATGGACTTTCAGTTAAACTATTCTTTGAACTTTTAAAGGAGACCCTGGAAGAACCTTTCATTTGGACTTCTGAGAGTGAACACACATTCTGTAACTTAAAGATGGCCCTGACATCTGTACCCACTATAGGGCTTCCAGACTTAAAGCCCTTTGAGCTTCTTTGTGCATGAACAACAGCACCTTGCCCTTGGAGTCCTGGCTCAGAAGGTAGAAGACTTCAGGAGGCCTGTGGGGTGCTTTTCAAAACAACTAGACAAGGTCAGCCAGGGTTAGCCAGGATGCCTGAGAGCAATAGCAGCAACTGTTCTCCTTATCCAAGAGGCCAGGAAATTGAGTGTGGGACAAAAGATAATAGTGTATACTTCACATGCTGTAATAACTGTATTAGGCCAAAAAGGAGGGGCATTGGCTTTCCCCAAGTTATATGCTGAAATAACAGACTGTTCTAATGGAGCAAGAAGATGTTGTGAGTTGAAAGTAAGCACAATGGTAAATCCAGCCCAATTCCCAAACATCCTAATGTAAGGGGAAGAGCAGGTAACTCATTATTGCTTACAGACAATTGAGCAAGTATGCAAGCTGATCAGACCTGCAAGGCACACCAGTTGAAGATCCAGAGATAGAGATTTTACAGATGAAAGTAGTTTGGTGCAAGATGGAAAGCAAAAAGCCGACTATGCAGTAGTCATGCCAACCAAGGTAATAGAAGCTGCATCGCTGCCTGTGGACACCTCAGCACAAAGGGCAGAGCCCATAGCGCTATGAAAAGTCCTGGAAGTGACAGCAGGAAAAAGAGTAAACATATGGACTGACTCGAAATATGCTTTTAGCATTGTTCATGCCCATGGAGCTATATGGGAAGAAAGAGGTTTATTGACACCACAGGGATCTCCAATTAAATATAAACAAGAAATATTGTCCCTCCTTGTTGCTGTCCAACTGCCCAGAGAAGTAGCTGTACTACACTGCAAAGCACACCAACAAGGGGATTCCCAAATGCATGCAGAGAACAGATTTGCAGGTAAAGCTGCACAAGACGCCGCACAACAAGGTATCCTGTGTTAATACCCGAGAAAGCTATTTCACTTTCAGAAGTTAGCCCTGAATATAGTCCAGCAGATTTAAAATTAGCTACTTATCTAAAAGCCCAGAATAAAAAGGGTGGATGGCTAGTAACTCCCAACAATTAAGTCATAGTCACACCACAGGTGATGTTGCAAATCGTAAAGGAGAAACACCAGCAAACCCATTGGGATTTCAATGCTATGGTGATGAGTCTATGGACTCAGATACTGAGTGTTCATATGACTAAAATTGTCAAGTCTGTTACAGAAAAATGCCTGATATGTCTTAAAAATATAAAAATATGTGTCATAAAAATATATGTCTTAAATATCTTAGAATTTAAAAAGACCACCTTCAGATACGACTAAAAGAGGAAACACTGCCAGAGATTACTGGCAAATTGATTTTTCTGAACTATCACACCAACAAGGATACAGGTATCTCTTAGTATTAGTGGATACCTTTCCCGGGTGGCCAGCAGCTTTCCCCTGCCGCACCAACAAGGCTAGGGAAGTAACCGAGACACTTCTCAAAGAGGTCATACCCAGGCTTGGGGTGCCTTAGGGATGCCATCTGATAGGGGACCCAATTTCGTATCTGAAGTATTATAGCAACTTAGTAAGCAGTTGGGTATAAATTGGGATTTACATACTCCATCAAGACTGCAATCTAGCAGAAGAGTTGAGGGAATGAATCAAACTTCAAGAGACAAATCAGCAAAATATGTCAGGAAACTTTCTTGAAATGGCCACAGGTGTTACCATTAGCTTTGTTACAAATTAAAGTACAACTCTGAACTAATCTGAAAATGAACCCGTATGAGTTGATGTTTGGGAGACCATATTCTGTTGCAACTTTCCCTGGATCCAAGGAACAAATTGGGAATCAAGAAATAGAACAATATTTAGTTTCATTAGGAAAATCATTGAATGAACTAGAAAGGTTTATCATTCTCTCAGAACCTTTTACCCTAGACACCCCAGTTCATTCATTTCAGCCTGGAGATCACATATACATAAAGACCTGGAAATCAGAGCCACTTCAGGAGCAGTGGAAAGGACCTTATCTAGTTCTGCTGACTACAAGAACTGTGGCTTTGTCAAGACGGACATAACAGCACACACTTGTTGTAATCCAAAAGCCATAAAACTTTTTTTATTTTCTCTACTGTTATTCTTCACAATTGCTGTGGCTTATTAAGATTGGCTGCTTAGCAAACAATGACAAGGCTGTCTAACAAACAATGACCATTTCAAGCAGTAAAACAATCAGCTATACAAGCAAAGGTATAGTTGTTACATATTATCCACAAATTCTCCCGTGTACACTCTTAACATCCCATAACAAGAACATCCTCTCCTTGTGTCCAGAACATCTTCTCTCCTTGATTATCTTCTTGGCTTTCTCTGTGGGTTTCACTGAAGCTGCAAAATTTCACTGTAAAATTCTCACGGGTAAATTCTGACCGATTTCAGGTCTGACTCTGTGAGGCCTCCAGACCAGCTGTCAGCCTCATCAACCTGCTGTTCTGGGTTCCCCAGTACAAAAGAGACATGGAACTATTGGAGAGAGTCCAGGGAAGGCCCATACAGATGATTAAGGTGTTAGTGTAGAAACACATAATCACGGTATGATTATATGCAGGTGCTTTTATTGGAGAGCTCTGGAAATCGGGGTACAGACCCAAATCTGATTCCGACATGGATTTCGAGATGGATACATTTTATACTCTTTCCTTACATAACTGTTGTATAATCATATGTTAATCATTAACTTTATATTGTTCTATTGTTCTATTGTTTTCACCCGAGCATGAGTTTCAAGCCCCTTCTTCACAATATTTCTCATGTTTGTTGTCCCTTTCTCATGATTCTTGTTGTGATTAAACAATTATTTTTAATTATATTTAATTACTAAGCAATCATCGCATTTACTTTATCATCTACCATACAAGTGGGTACACAGGTGCAGGTTCACCTCATTTTAGCAAAGACAATGCCCACTCCCGTTCCCAAGGCCTACTTTAGCCACCACGATTTTCAGAAACATTTTAACCCTATGCTATCAAAGGGATTGGAGCATTTCTGCCAGGAGGAAAGGCTGAGAGAGTGGAGACTGTTCAGCCTGGAAAGGAGAAGGCTTGGGAACATCTCAGCAATGTGTCTCAATCCCTGAAGGAGGCTCTTCCCAGAGGTGCCACTAACAGAACCTGAGGCAATGGGAAAAACCGAAACAGAGGAGGTTCCTGAGGAACATCAGGAAACACTTTATTACTTTGTGGGGGACCAAGCCCAGGTATGAGTTCCCCAGAGAGGCTGTAGAGTTTCTGTCCTTGGAGATATTCCAAAGCCATATGGATATGTGTGGTGGGGTGACCTTGCCTGGTTGTAGGTGCCCAACAAGATGTTTATCAGTACCCCTCCTCAACAAAATGACAAATCACAGAGTATCAGGAAAAGGAGAGTAATTGCCTTAGTTTGAAGGACAGGCGTCTGCCAAGGAAGGCAGGAATCTCCCTTGGAATGGAGAATTTGACCCCCTCCCCTCCAAATTATTATAACTTTGAAGTTAAGGGGCTTTCAGACAGAGATATGGGAAAAGGACTAACAGTTCTTTACTAGTATGTATATGGATAACAAGGCAAACAAACAACAACAATGGCAGCGACAACAAACAGAACCAGAGTCCCAGTAGCAGCCTTCTCTGGGTGGCAGGCACTTTCCCCTTGGGTGCAGTTCCGCTCACGGCCGGCAGGGGCGCTGGTGGCTCCCGGCCAGGCAGGGTGGGTGCGGTGATTCCCCCGCGGCTGCAGGCGGCGCTGTGGCGGGAGCTCAGCCGCATCTCTGTATGTAGGTAGTGGCGGGCGCAGCCGGCAGACGGGATGGAAAAGAGGCTTCCTTTATAAACCCCCTGGGGCAGTTGGTCCCAGTGCCCCTCCAGATAACGAAATGAGATGTAGCCGGGACCTCAGAAGCAGCAAGCTGGGACGGCAGGGATGAGTAGATCTCAGAGTATCAAAAGGTATCAGAAACTCTGCAGCTGTAGCAGGAGTTGCAGGGTGTCCCAGCAGGCACGGGGTGTCAGGTTACAGTGGAGCAAGACGCCCTGAAGCAGCGGCAGAGAACAGCGGGACTGAGCGGGGAATTGCTCCTCAGGGTAACTCACCGGCGATAGCTGGCCATCCCTGCAGAGGAGGTGGCCCCAGCAGGGAACGAGTAGTTCCTGCACAGCACGTGCTGGCTCTGGGCTCCCCAACAGCAGAGAAGCAGAGAAGCAGAGAAGCAGAGAAGCAAGCCAGCAAGCCCAGCAACAATGCAGAAGGAAAAGAAACAAAAAGAAACAGGCAAAACCCACAAAGCTGGATGGCCAGCCAAAAAGCCTGCCCAGAAGGAAGGAGTTGCCCCTTGCCCTGCCCCCAACTCTCACTGGAAACCCCCGTCTGGCTCTCAGTCATCACAATACTCCCGGAGTCGGGGAGATGGGGGGGTGGGGGGAGCGACCACCCTGGACACAAAACAAAAACCAACCAACCAACCAAACAAACAAATCAAAAACAAAACAAAATAAACAAAAAAAAAACCAAACCAAAACAAAAGGTATGGGATAAGAAAACCATCCCAAGACAGTAATTTTTCAGGAAAACTCACAATCCACAATAAGTGCTTTTTTCATACTACCAGGAAAGAAAATTTATTTCCCTTGACATCATAAAATTTCGCTCAAAAAACTTTTCATTCTGATGCATAATGTAGAAAGCTGACCACTATGATAGATTTTCCGTCTCCTTCAATACTTTTGTTCAGAAGACACAAATTCAGCAGCAGCCTCAGTACAATGTGATTCTATCATAGATATGCAGACATGCAGAGTAAACTACTCATCATCATCAGAAAACTGCACTATTACGAGAGGCTCACTGTCAGGCTCAGCAGAAGCAAGCCCTGTGGAGAAGAAGGGAATGAATTTGCCTTCCTGGCTGCTGCCATCAGCAATGCTAAAAGTGTACAAAGCTCTTGCCTTACAGACATCATAAAAAGAAACCTGCTTGGCTGGGATGTCCAAGAAGATCCCAATCTTTGACAAACAGCCAGTCACAGTCAGACAGGTCCAAGGATTCGTGTAGGCCCAATAGTCTTGCCCATCTGCACATGCAATAACCCAGAAGCCATTCTCAGGGGACAGAGTCAAAGTCCCTTTGCGAGTCACAGATTCCAGGGCAATACCCAAGGCCCAGATTCTTCTTCTCCCAACATACACCTCCCAGTAGTGTTTCCCAGATGTGTATCCTTCCTTTGCCAACACAAACAGGTGGGAATCAAATCTCTTCTTATTTCTGAGCAAGAATGTGATGACACCCGTATCTCTCACACTCTTCCCATCTGCAGAGATTTCCAATCTGGGATGAGCCGTGTCAGCATCCAGGATGACATCCCCTGCAATGGTCAGGTCAGGCCATGAGGAGCGAGAAAACACAAGCTCTGCTTTTTTGAGCCTTTCCCTTCTGTGCCCTCAGCCCCCTCTCATTTGTCCTGACCCCCCTCCACTCTCAGGAGCACTCAGCAGCCTCTTGCCTCAGGGCACCTCCAGCTTCTCTCTCCCCCCACACCATGTCCCTTCCTTGGGCTGCTGCCAGAGAGAGCGGCAGCCTGCAGGCACCAAATGCCAGGCACTGCTCCAGTGCTGCTGGGACTGCAGCAGGCAGCTCCAAGGAGGTGGTTGTGGGGCTGAACCCCCTCTGCCTCCATCTCTGCATTGCTGGGGGGTGGCCAGAGGAAAAGAACCAGGAGTTGGCAGCAGCTGGAATTAGACTTGGGTACCAGCAGCTGGAATTAGGTTTGGGTACCAGGATTAACTCCTTGGCAAAGTCTGAAGGGGATTTTTAAGCTTTAAGTACTTTTTCCTCAATAACAGGAGAGCAGCAGTGTATGATACCGCTTGCACATGGATTAGAGTGGAAGAGTGATCTGCAGTGCCACAAGGATAAGGGAATATTTCTTGTCTCAGTTTTTCACACTCATCAGGGGATGGGATGAACCCCTGGCGGGACTTGAGCAAGGTGCAATGGTATGAACTGAGCTCCTCTAGCTCAGCTCTGATTGAGAGGAGAAGGAGCTGCTCCTGCTGTGGAGCAAGATCAGCTCCAGATGCTTTTCCTGAGAGGCCCAAGAGGTCAAAGCAGGAGTGGGAGCCAGGGCTGCAGTGGCCAGTGCAAGCCGGCTGTGTCTGCTCCCCACAGCTGAGCGGGCTCCTGACAAGCACAGGCAGGGCCTTGTGCAGCACATAACAGTGAAAAAAGTCATCCAACCCCCCTTCCCTGAGCATGTTCTTCTCCAAACAGCTCTCTGAGGGGGTTGGGTGTGTTTTCCAGAGCTGCACTCAGGCTCTTGAGTACTCACTTCCTCATCTCACCTATGCTTACCTTTGTAGGACCGTAGTTCTGAAAGGTCTGTGGGAAAGGAGAGAAACAGGAAGTAAGTGGATTTGTCAAAGCTTGCTCTGGCAATGAAACAAAATTGGCCAACTCTCTCCTCTCAGTGACAATGAGGCCGCTCTCACGCTCCCCTATTCCAACACTTGACAGTATGGTCAGGCACAAGGCTCTTAGTATTGCTGGGGCCCTGACAGTCCAATCAAACAGAATGGGAATGAGGAAATCTCTTACATGTGACACCCAGCTCTCTCCCCTCCATGACACTCATGCCACCCCCACGCTCCCCTACTCCCCCACCACACACACCGTTCTCTTAACCAGTTCTACCTACTCTCATTTCACCAAAGACTCCCAGAGAAAACACTAAATCAGGTTATGTGATAATTTTGTTCCAGATATGGGGCACGTGGCTCCACTTTGCTTCCTCTGAGGACCAAGGAGGACTAAAAGGTGCTGTGAGATGAGCTCAGCCTCTCTTTCCTTTTCGGATGGGAAAGAGAGGCCAGAGGAATGGCCAGACCTTAGACTAAAAAGGAGACAGGCTTTCACAGAGAAGGACTTGCCAGGAAGCAAAGGTGACTTTCCTGCACCCCTGGAGACACTTGTCAAATTGATCAGGATCTCCTGGGCCAGGGGAAGGGGAGCAGGGTCTGCCCAAGGCCTGAGCCCCTACATTCTGTCTATGGCTCTCACACTTCCATGGTCCTTCTCTCCCTGAAGTGTCCAGCTCCCAGGGCTCAGGGGCACGTGGGCTCTGGACAGAAGAGAATAAAGACCATCCCAGCTCCTCGGAACTGGTTCAGATGGATTGACTGCTGGAGGGCTGGGGAAAGAGCACAGGCCCTGTGAGCTTTCCCAAAGGCTTGGGAAAGGCCTAATGGGCAGGATGGAGGGTTGGCATTGTCCCCCTCCATCTCTCCAAACAGTAGCTGTGGGCTGTGGGAGACAACAATGTTTGTTAAGAGGAAGAGAAGTGGGGAAAGCAAGAGAGACAATAGCAGAGCATGCAGGTGGACTCCTTTACCACATATTGGGTCATAGAGAGCCCACACTACACATTCCCTTCAAAGACAAGGTAATGAAGAGGGACCTTGACCACCTGCAGTCACCATCTCAGTGTTCAGGTATCTCTGCAGGTGGGGACACAAGAGCTACTTGCTAAGAAAGTCTGTCCCTCTCCATCCCCTTTGAGGAGCAGTGGACAACAAGCTAACAGGATGATTTGCCTGTAGAGCAGCTTTTGCATTCAGAGAGATGAAGTTCTGCTGGAAAAGGCCTTGCTCACCTAAATCATTCTCCAAGTATGTTCTGAGGAGCTGAAGGTCATAGTCTGTGGACCCCAATATGGTCTGCATAGCTTTTCCCAGATGTGTGTGGGAGAGCTGCTGGAGGTCCTTCAGCTGCAGGGATTCCAAGACCCTTGGGGTATTTTCCTCCACTGTCCTTCCTGTAAGAGAAGACTGGTGTCAGTGGGACAGTGGTTTTGCCTCACCTGAGGTGAGGTATGGTACCACTAATTACATAGGACCTTTCTTGTTAGACAGGACCAAGAAGATGCTGTTCTTTCACTCCCTCCAAATGTGATGGAGAGATGGCAGACCTCTACTGACTCCCAGTGCCATCGCAGCATCAAAGGTGTTCCGCTGGCATGGGACATATAAGACCTGCTCCCAAGGAAGTTTTGCCCCATGCACCCACTCGGAGAAGGCAAAGAACTAGCTCAGAGGATGCTTGTAGAGCAGCTTTTGCCTTTGGAGAGATGAAGGTCTGCTGGGGAATCGGCCTGCTCACCTAGTTTGTTCTTCAGGTCTGATATGGCGATCTGAAGGCCAAGCTGTGAGGACACCTGCATGTTCTGGAAAGCTCCCTGCAGAATTTCCATTTGTTGGGAGAGATGCAGAAGGTCCTTCTTCCACATGGATTCCATGGTCCTTGTATTTGCCTCCACTGTCCTTCCTGTGAAGAAAGAACCCTCTCACTAGGGCAGTCTCATTGCTATCTTGAGGGGGAGACCAGCAACCTGCACTCACAATGCCTAAAAGCTCTGAATTAAATTCACTGCCAGAGCATCTTTTCCTTAGGGCTCTCCCACTCCCTGTGGACCTCCCTAAAGGCTTGACCAAGGCCTGCTGGGCAGCACTGAGGGCAGCACTGACCCCACTCCACCTCTCCAGACACCATCTGGGGGCCCTGGGGAACAACGCTCTTTGTCATGAGGAAGGTGTGGTGGGGCATCCCCCACCTGCCCCTCAGACCCCACTGTGGTCTCAGGAATGTTCACTGGGCCTCAGCCTTGGTCAGTGGCCCCGGGATGGACATGGGGGCTGTTCCTGGCCAGGGGAAGCTCCCCGGACATTGGGCAGAGAGTGCCAGATGCTGCCAGTGCCTTCCCCTGATGCCTTAGGATTTAGCTTTTATATTTTTCAGATCCTGTACTGCTTTAGTTTGTAACTGTAAAACTCCATAGCCGGTTAGCTACTGTTCCCACATTCGGGTTAGACACAACAAACCCTCCCTGGGCCTCNGGGGCTGTTCCTGGCCAGGGGAAGCTCCCCGGACATTGGGCAGAGAGTGCCAGGTGCTGCCAGTGCCTTCCCCTGATGCCTTAGGATTTAGCTTTTATATTTTTCAGATCCTGTACTGCTTTAGTTTGTAACTGTAAAACTCCATAGCCGGTTAGCTACTGTTCCCACATTCGGGTTAGACACAACAAACCCTCCCTGGGCCTCGACTCAAGGACACCTTGTTGTCCCAGGCCCTGAAACATGTAAACC
>VXAD01011631.1:0-10581 GCA_013399195.1 Dicrurus megarhynchus | reverse complement strand
GTGTCTGTCTCTGTCCGTGTGTCAGTGTGCCTGTGTGTCTGTCCGTGTGTCCCTCTGCCCACATCCGTGTGTCAGTGTGCCTGTGTGTCTGTCCGTGTGTCTGTGTGTCCGTGTGTGTCTGTCTCTGTCCGTGTGTCAGTGTGCCTGTGTGTCTGTCCGTGTGTCTGTGTGTCCGTGTGTGTCTGTCTCTGTCCGTGTGTCAGTGTGCCTGTGTGTCTGTCCGTGTGTCCCTCTGCCCACATCCGTGTGTCAGTGTGCCTGTATGTCTGTCCGTGTGTCTGTGTGTCCGTGTGTGTCTGTCTCTGTCCGTGTGTCAGTGTGCCTGTGTGTCTGTCCGTGTGTCTGTGTGTCCGTGTGTGTCTGTCTCTGTCCGTGTGTCAGTGTGCCTGTGTGTCTGTCCATGTGTCCCCCTGCCCGTGTCTGGGTGTGGTTGGGGGCGGGTCAGGCCTTGCTTTCTGGTGAGGCAGTGCCCCTCCCACTCAGTTTGGCCGAGCTGTCAATAAACACACATTGGGGAGGGGCTGTCCCAATCCAGCCTCTGATTGGCGAAGGTTCCAGAAGTCCCGCCTAGGAGGTGGGGCCCACAGGGTGCCAAGGGTTTAAAAGGGGTGACCATGGTGTGCCCAGCTGTCACACCCTATTAGCTGCTTTGGAACTCTGGTCCTACTTGTGCCGGAACCCTATGATAGCTATATCTGTGTTTTTCTATATATTTTCTGTCTTTCTCTCGCTCTTCTCCTAATTCTCTTTTCATGGAGCTTTGTGGGTAGCTTAACATCTTAAGGATCTAAAAGTTTCTAGGTTAAATGGGCAAAGTAAATGCTAAGTTAATGAAGTTAATACCAAGTTAATGCTAAGTGATGCTATTATAAGTGCTTTCATATTGAATTTGGTGTTGTACTTAATCCTTTTGCCAAAGTTTCCTTGATCTTCTATATTTTTGCAGTAAACTTTTCTGTGATTTTCACCTCTTGAGAATATCTGGTGGGGATTCCTCCTTTGCGCTAGCTAGAATAAAGGAACCTTGAGTTTAACCCCTGGATTTAAGTATCCAGGGTGTAACAAAGGCTCTCTAAAGTCTGCCTGGAGCCTCCTCTGCTTCCATTGTTTGTCATAATTACCATGGACAATGAGCATGGACCATTCTAGATACACCAGGTGGGTGCTCCTGGTGCAGCAAAACAGCTGACAACGCACCAGCCCTCCGGCCCTGGAAGACATCTAGAACAGATAGAACCTACAGTCATGGACTAAATGGACTCAGCAGATATCTTGGTAGGATGGGTATTGACTATGGAGATGATACCTGTGTTTGTATACTTATATATATATATGTGTGTGTGTGTGTGTGTGTGTGTGTATATATATATATATACAGTAGATGGTAGAGACTAACTGGTGGAAAATGTCCTGGTTCAGGCCAGGCTAGGGTTAATTTTTGCAGTGCCTGGGGAAGGGGCATGGCCAGGACCCTAGTGTAATTTGTTACAAACTAACATCATTGGCAGGGGGTGAGGGAAATGGAAAAGGACACTGTCTCTTCTGGGGAAAAGGGGTTCCTTGTGGTCAAGAAAAAAGGGCACAGGGGGAAGTCATCTTGTGTTTATTGTCATGGGGTCCTTGGTGTGCATGTTGCATATGAATCACTCTCTTTTGTACACTTTCATTATTAATATTGTTCTTGTTACTGGTTTTTTTTCTTCTCTCATTGCTGTTTCCAGTAAATTGTTCTTATCTAAAACCAAAATCTTCACCTTTTGTGCCTCCAATTCTCAACTCCATCCCGCTGCAGCAGGAAGGGAGAAGGAATAGGGGACTGAGAGAACAGTGTGTGGTTAGGGAAAGTCTCAGTGGAAGCAGTGAACTGGGAAGTTCCATTCCTAAGCCACAACAAAGACACAGGCAGAGATGTGGCTGAAGTCACAGAGCTTGAGAGAGGCGAATGGTCTGAGGTCAGTACAGCTTTTGGGGAAGGGTCAGTCCTGCCTTGCAATCAGCAATGAAGTGCTGATTTGGGCCCTTGGCCATGACTCTCTGCCACAGATTTTCCAGGCTTGGCAGGGCCCTGCTCCAGCTCCCACCCAGGAAGGAAAATAAAGTCCGCAAAGGCCCCCCAGAAAGGGCTGAGCATGGCTGTGACCTCTGACACCACAGAGCTGGAAGAATTGGCACTGGACTGGGGAAACAGGGCCTCTTCCCAGCTGTGGCTGCAGAGGCAGAGATCTCTGGAGAGGCCCTTGCCAAGGTGGGAGGCACCAGTGACATTTCTGGGAAAGAAGGTCCAGCCCTGATGAATGAACTCCACTGGAGGCTTGGGGAGAGGAGAGCAATGGAGGCCGAGGAAGGGACCCTTCTAATTCACCCCAGGAAAAGTCCCCCAATCCCATCCTCCTTCCTCCTCTTGCCTGTAGATACCATGGGCCACCCAAGCCCTCACCTGCCTGTGGAGGCATCTCCCTTCTGTCTCTGGGTGACAGACAGTAAACTTCTACCTGCAAGAGAACTCAGTATTTCAGCTGCGTGGAAGCTAATGCATCTGTGAGCCAGAAGCAGACTCTACATGGTATTTCATCCTATTTCTCAGAGAGTAGTCTTACAAGAGGATAAGAAATTACATCCTGCAGCCCCACTTCTGAAAACATGAGNGACTTTTCCCACTTGCTCTCCTGTGACTGTGACTTGACTCTGCACACTGAAGAATTTTGCACTGTCCTGGTGTATTTCAGTGTCTGCTGACAGTCCCTGCCCATCCTCAGTGACCCACTGGACAGCAGGTTTGGGGAGCCATCCCTGTGATCTGCAGCCAAGCTTGAGTCCTTGCCCTTGGGGGCCCTGAATTTCAATGAACACTTCCCCAGTACCTTAAAGGCAAGAGAGTTTGTTACTGGGAGAAGTTTGTTTCCATGAAAGCTCTTCCTTGGATTTACAGCTCTTGCCCAACCCAGAGTTTCCTGCCAGTTTCTGTCAGTCCTTCACACAACCTTTCCAATGGTCTTTCTGTCATCCCACACTCCATCTGCCATAAATGCCAAAGTTCCTTTGGCTGAGAAAGAGCTACAGTGTGGGATGGGTTTGCCTCTCAGTTCCCCACTATTTCATGGAGCAGGCAGGGAGAAGGTGTGTGGTTTGTATTCCTCTTTTGGAATGACTCTGTAGGAGCCCCATCCAAGTTTGAGGATTGTTAAGGCAGGACGCAGCACACTAAAGCCCGGTCACCTTTTTCCCAGGCACCTCCCCAGTCCATGCCAGCACTACAGGTGGGCACAGATGGTCACTGACAGGAACTGCACCAAAGCTTCATCAGTGTGATGAGGTGGGAGGCACCACACACATTGCTGAGTCACGCTCCTGGTCAAAGCTGGATTTTACAGGAATTTGTCCTGTGCAATAGTAGGAAATAGGCACTGTCTTGAAGCTTTTTCTCCCTCCTGTCCCAAAAGCATCTCTAATCCCCTTTGGATGAGGGGATTTAGATTCAATGTTAGGAAGAAATTCTTGACTAAGAGTGAGACACTGGCACAGTTTGCCCAGAGAAGCTGTGGATGTCCCATTCCTGAAAGTGTTCAAGGCCAGGTTGGACAGCACTTGGAACAACCTCCTCTAGTGGAAGGTGTTCCTGCCCATGTCTGGGAAGTTCAAATGAGAAATTCTTTTAGGTCCCTTCCAACTCATACCATTGTGTGATTCTAAGATTCCCTGATTCTGTCATTCTATGCTCTTTTTGATCAGTGAACCCAGGCTGACCAGCTCCACCTGGCTTTATCAATATCTGCACACAAATGGTGCTGACTGTCCAGCTGGGGGAAACTGGCAGCCCAGAACATCTCCTTAGCCCAGCTGAGAAGTCCCAAGGGGAAGGGCCCCATTCCCATCAGTCCCACAGCCAGGGATGCTGAGCACTTGGATGTCTCTCAGGTGGGCTCACACCTCCCCAGCAGGGATTATTGCAGCTCGCCAGCCCCACACAGGTCAGAACAGGGCTCAGGCTGGGCATGGAGCTTGCAGAGCATCTTGACAGGTGGCCCAGGGGCTGCTGGGAGTGGGGAGGTGATGTGTTGGGTCATATGAGGGGGTAGCAGCTGGGGGACAGTGACCTTTGGGAGAGCTCTTTTCCCTCTGTAAGAGCTCCCCCCCTTCCCCACCCAGCCCAGGAAGTCTCCAACCTGCGATGCTGAGCTTGGTGGCCGTATCAGCGCTCCAGTCCCTGGATGTCACAGTGCATCTGTACGTTCCTTCATCTGCTGGCTGGACGTTCTTCAGTGTCAGGGACACGTTCCCAGTGGCAAATCCATCTGTGGGCACTGAGGTCCGCCCAGGGTATTTCTGCATTGGTTCACCCCCAAACTGCCCATGTGTGTAGATGTCCTCTGTGTGCCCATCTGTGATTTTTATCCACTGCACTTGAGGGTTGTCCAGTGGCTTTGTGGAAGAGATGGTGCAAGGAAGGATTGTATCCTGGCCGACAATTCCAACTACATTCTCGGGAGAGGTGAGCTCAAAATTGTCTGTGAGTGAGCATCTGGCTGAAATCAATCAGAAAATGTACTGGTGTGAAGGAAACAGGTCTAGGAGTAACAGTAGCGAACAATTGAAAGTAATAGATTAGAGGGAGAAACCAGGATGATACAAATTGTACAGGATGGGATTATTTTGGGGAAAAGGAAAAAATAAAAAGCATAAAAGCATGTGCAGAGCCATTCCATGCAGCTTGCCAGCCTGCCTTGTCCCTCTGCAGCCCTGTGCCACCAGCAGCGAGGCAGCTGTGCCAATACCAACTGCCCATGCAGGCAGGGAAATGCTCCTGGCACTGGGGAGGGCTGGACAGGGCAGAGCTGCCTTGGCTTAGGGCTTCCCTGGCTCCACCAAGGGAGAGAAACTCTGGCTGCAATGGGCTGGATTCCCCAAGAGCAGAGGGGCAGGGCAGCTCTGGCTCTTGCGGAGTTCAAATCAGGGCTGCTCAGGAGACCACAGCCCTCAGCTCCAGCACTTCTGATCATCTGCAGGCTGGAATGCCCCAGAAAGGAGCAGAACAGCTCCTGGAAGTGTTACCTGAGACAGGGATGGCCAGAAGCAGTGCCAGAGCCAACAGGAGCCATCTCCTCTGCTCCATCCCTGCAGTCCCAGGGGTGGGACGATCCCGCAGCTGACCTGGAACAGGCACAGAAGGGAAGTGAGCAAAGGGAAATCCTGTCCCAAACCCCTCTGAGCTCTCTCACCTGGCACTTGTCACCAGCTGTGACTTCTGAAGGTACAAAGTGCTCAAAGAGTTGAGTTCAGAAATCAAGAAAACTTGTGCCTTTCCAGAGATCTCAATTACCCTTGCAGCTTCTGGGAATTTCAGTCTAATATGCTGTCTTGGTTTGAGACAAGTTGGAAGAAATGTCCAGAATGAACGTATCCTCTAGTAGAAGGCAGATTTCAGCAGCCCCTCCCCCACCAGGTTCAGAAAGAAATTCCTTGGAGGAAAGTGAATAAAACCTATTTATTTTACAAACAAAATGCATGCAGGCATGGAAAAAAAAAATTAATAATGCTAAATAATAAAACTTCTCGCTGTGGAGAAGACCTGGGAAGATTTCAAAGTCCTTTCTTTGGGTGTGGCTCTGCCCTCTCCAGAGCAGGGGTTCAACATGGGCCCCTCTGGGCTGCAGTGTAGGACCTCCCGGTGACGTTCTGGTGTTGCTGAACAGTCCAGAAGAGAAGAAGAAGAAGCCAAAGTCCCAGGAAAACCTTTTTCCTCAGCTAATGAACAAGAAGCTAGCTAAAATGCAACGCGCTGTAACTCTTTTCCCTGCTGCAGAAGCTGAGAGCTGAGAAGAGCCAGCGAGTTATCTGTGTTTTTGAACACAGCCGCCAAAGGAATTCCACTGCCTTCCCCTCCCCGCCTCTTGGGTCTGCCTTAAAGACACAGAAAGGCACAGGATTCACATCGGGGCATAGAGCAGGTGACAGGGGATACAACATCATAAAGTCACCCCAAGCCATATGCTCCCAGGAAGCTGGGACAGGGGATGCAAGAGAAAATTCAACCCAGTCCCCACTTCCTGCTGTGAAATTTAAGGAACACCTTAGCACGGCAGCTTAAATCTTTGCTTTGGAATCAAAGAATCACAGAATCTTTAGGTTGGAAAAGACCTCTGAGATCATCAAGTCCAACCTTTGATTAAAGACCACTTTGACAACTAGATCATGGCACTTAGCACCACATTCAGTCTTTTCTTGAACACTTTGAGGATGTTGACTCCACCACCTCCCTGGGTAGCCTGTTCCAATGCCTGACCAGCCTTTCAGTGAAGAAATTCTTCCTGACATCCAACCTGAACCTCCCCGGCACAACTTAAGGCTTGAATTTCCTCTTGTCCTTTTGTTAGTTTTCTGGCAGAAGAGACCAACCCCCAGCTTGCTACAGTTTCCTTTCAGGTGGTTATAGAGAGTGATAAGGTCACCCCTTCTCCAGGTGTGTCGTGTCTGTGTGGGCAGGTTTTGGTAGCAGGAGGGTTACAGGGGTGCCTTCTGCGAGAAGCTTCCAGAAGCTTCCCCCATGTTCAACAGAACCAACGCCAGCCGGCTCCAGGACAGACCCACCGCTGCCTAAGGCCGAGCTCAGCACAGATTGTGGCGATGCCTCTGTGATAACATAGTTAAGAAGGAAAAGAAAGTTTTGTGCACATGTAATTGAGGCCAGAGAAGAGTGGGCTGAGAATATGTGAGAAGAACAGCTCTGCAGACAGCCAGGTAGTGCAAAAAGATGGGCAGGAGGTGCTCCAGGCACCAGAGCAGAGATTCCCCTGAGATTCCATGGGGAAGCTGTGCCCCTGCAGCCCATGGAGGGCACAGGGTGCAGAGATCCACCTTCAGCCCTTGGAGGAGCCCCACACTGGAGCAGGTGGATGCCCAAGAGAGGCTGTGACCCCATGGGAAGCCCGTGCTGGAGCAGGGTCCTGGTAGGACTTGTGACCCTGTGGGTGACCCACGCTGGAGCAGACTGTACCTGAAGAATTGACCCCATGAAAGAGTGACCCACATTGCAACAGTTCACAGAGAACTGTTGCCTGTGGGAAAAACACACAGTGGAGAAGTCTGTGGAAAAGTGTCTGCCATGGGAGGGACCCCACACTGGAGCAGAGAAAGGATTCTGACTCCTCTCCCTGAGCAGAGTCAAGAACAAGGTGTGATGAATTGACCATAACTTCCATTCCCCATCTCCCTGTGCCACTGTGGGGAGGAGGTAGAGCTGGGAAGGAGGGAAGGGTGGGGGAAAGGTGTTTTTAAGATTTATTTTACTTCTCATTGCCCTGCCCTCCTTTTTTTAGTAATAAATTCTATTAATATCCCCGAGTCTGTTTTGTCTTGACAGTATTTGGTGAGTGATCTCTCCTGGCCAGTAACTCATGAATCTTTCACTATATTTTCTTTCCCCTGTCCAGCTGAGAAGGGCAGTGATAGAGCAGCTTTGGTGGGTATATGGCATCCAGCCAAGGTCAACACACTACACTAGGTTAAAGAACCACAACTCTCTCAGCCACTCCTCATCGGCCACGTGCTCCAGACCCTCACTAGATTCACTGCCCTTATCTCTGGACTCGCTCCAGCACCTCAGTGTCCTGCTGAATTGATGGGCCTAGAACTTGACACAGCACTCGAGGTGTGGCCTCACTAGTGCCAAGTACAGTGGGAAAATCTCTACCCTAGTCCTGCTGCCACGCTATTCCTTATACAAACCAGGATGACATTGGTCTTCTTGCCTACCTGGGCCATGTTCAGACACTATTGACCAGTACTCCGAGGTCCTTATCTGCTTGGCCACTTTCCGCTCTGCCCCCAGCCAGGGCTCAGGGAGTTGTGGCCAGATTGTAGGACCCAGCTCTTGGTCTTGTTGAACCTCATGCTGTTGGTCTTGGTCCATTGATCCAGCCTGTCTAAATCCCTCTGCAGAGCCTTCCCACCCCCCAGCAGATCAATGCTCCCACCCAACTTGGTGTCATCTACTAATTTACTGAGGGTACATTCAACCTCCTCATCCAGATCATCAATAAAGATATTAAACATGACTGATCCCTGGGGGAAACCACTGGTGACCAGACTACAACTGGATGCAGCACCATTCCCACCACTCTCTGGGCCCAGCCTGCAGTCAGCTCTTAACCCAGTGAAGACACAACTGTCCAAGCTGTGGGCTGCAGCTTCTCCAGGAAAGGCTGTGGAAGACTGTGTTGAAGGCTTTAATGAAGTCCAGGTAGACACATCCACAGCCTTTCCTCATGCACCAGATGGGTCACCTGGTCATAAAAGGAGATCAGGTTGGTCAAGCAGGACCTGCCCTTCCTAAGCCCAGGCTGGCTGGGCCTGATTCCCTAGTCGTCTTGTATGTGCTGTGTGATCACTGTTGGTATTATCTGCTCCATAACCTTGCCAGGCACTGAGGTCAGGCTGACAGACCTGGAGTTTTCTGGAACCTCCTTTCAGCCGTTCTTGAGGATGGGCATCAGTGGGACCTCCTCCATGAGCCAGAACTGATGAAAAATGATGCAGAATAGCTTGGTAAGCTCTTCCACCAGCTCCCTCACCACCCTCGGGTGAATTCCATACGATCACATAGATTTGTGGGAGTCTAAGTGGCTCAATAGGTCACTAACTATTTCCCCCTGGGTTACAGGGAGTCCATTCTGCTCCCCATTCCTGTCTACCAGTTCAGGTTTGTGCTGAGGATAAGAGGTCTTACTGTTAAAGAATGAGGCAAAGAAGGCATTGGAAACCTCAGCTTTCTCTTCATTGTTAGTGATACTATTTCTCCCACATCCAATAAAGAATGGAGATTTTCCTTGGTCCTCCTTTTGTTGTTGATATATTTATAAAACACCTTTTATTATCTTTTATAAGCCACTTTGAGTTCTGACTGAGCTTTTGCCTTTCAAATTTTCTTTCTGTATGACCTAATGACATCCTTGTATTCTTCCTGAGGTGCCTGCCCCTTTTTTCTAGAGGTCATACACCATCTTTTTTATCTTGACTTCTTGCAAAAGCTCCCCATTCAGCCAGATCTGTCTCCTTCAGCACATAGGGACAGGTTGCTCCTACACCTTCAAGATTTCTTCCTTAAAATATGTCCAGCCTTTCTGGAAGGCTGGGTTGCAAGAGTCTTTCTGTCCATGCACTGAAATGGGAGGAAAAGGAGGAGGAAACAGTTTATCCCCTCCCGTGCCTACATTTGGAGGAAGAGGAATCCATGGCACTTGCTATCCCAAAGTTACCACTCTCTGGAAAAAATTAGGCTGCAGAGTGACAGTGCATCAGCTCCAGAACAAACCATTTAGGGAGCTGCACCAGGGTCAGTTATGCTGCACTACACTACAGACCCTGCCCTTATCTGGCTCTGGCTCTCTCTGTGCATTTTCACATTTCCAGGATGTTCCTGACCTCATTCCCCATACCAACACTTTTGGTGTGATATCTTCGTTAGTTTATTCATGTTCAACATTCCATGTTTAATGAGCAGTAAAGAAGGTGGGGCATGCTGATGACTTCCAAGCAGGAGTCAATCACCATTCACTGCAGTGTCTGGAAGAGAAGATGACCTACAGGCCTCACAGCTACATCTGATGTGACTAAATTGGATGCTGTTAGAACAGGCATGGTGGTGGATCAAGGCAGACAGATCAAGAGCAGTGACAGGGCAAGTGTTGAATTCACATGGTTTTAATAACAAATTCTCCCTCTTCACTTCCTAAGGGATACAGGAACTCCCAGAAATATTTCTTCAAATTCATCATAGACCACTAAGATGGGGGTTCATGCCTACTCTGATCTCCATAGCACAGGCTCTTAGCTGGTTGCTCTGAGCTCTGTTTATGGTACATGGAGGTAAATGAGCACTGTGAGTTCTCTGTTCTGGTTTCAGCTGGGATAGAGGTGTTTTGTTCCCAAGTAGCTGGTCCAGGGCTGTGTTTTGGATTCAGGATGAGAACAATGTTGATAAGGTTGTTTCTCCACTGTGCTCACCCCAAGTCAAGGATTTTTCAATGTCTTTTGCTCAGCCAGCAAGCAGGTGCATGAGAAGTGAGGAGGAAGCACAGACAAGACAGCTGACCCAAACTGACCAGAGGAATATTCCAGACCATAGAACACCATGCCCTTTATGTAAACTGTGGGAAGTTGGCTGGAAGGGGGCTGATCAGTGCTCAAGTACAGACTGGGCATCAGTCAGTGGTTGGCAAGTAATTACATTGGACATCACTTGGGTTTTGTTCATCTCTCTCTCTTTCTCTCTTTTTTTTCTATTTCTCTCTCTCTCTTTTCCCTCTCTCCCTCTCTCCTTTTCAGTACAATTCATCTTTTTGTTATTACCATTGTTTGTTTTATTTTGTTTCAAGCTCTTCTTTTCTCAGCCAACAAGGTTTAGTTTTCCAAGGGGCTCTAGGGCACTGGGGAGTGAGTGAGCAGCTGTGTGGTACTTAGTGGCCATCTGGTGTTAAATCACCATCAAGTCTCACATCATTCATGAAGCCAAAGGTCTTGGGGTGAGATGGTCACAGCCACCAACCACATGTCCATAAACCACACATGTAAGATTTTTTCTTTCTC